>JAUELG010431563.1:0-12587 GCA_031471515.1 Dendraster excentricus | reverse complement strand
CGATGGAAGCCCCCCAGTTAAGCCCTCCGACCAGTAGAGGGCGCACGTCCATGAAAAATCGCTCGAATTCGTCTATACTCACATCAGAGTTGAAGGCGAAGACAAGACAAGACAGCTTGACTCCCGGGGCAGGGACACTCACAATGATGGGATCAAGTCTGGATGGAATGGAGAAACAAGAAGAGAAAATTATAATTAGGACAAAAATGTACCAGTGATTTGTTCAAGTTGGTGATGATGTTGATGTTGGAAATATGGATGAAGTTCATGATAATAATAATGATGATGATCATAATGATAATGACGTTCGTGATAATAATAATGATGATCTTGACAATGATAATGATGATGATGTTGACAATGATGATAATGATGCTGTTGTTGATTTTGATGATGACAATGATGTTGATGTTGACAATGATGAATGATGAAGATGATTTTGATGATGATGTTGATGTTGACAATGATGAATGATGAAGATGATTTTGATAATGATGATTGATGATGATGATGATAATGATGATGATGATGACGACAACGATGATAATATAATAATAGGATCATAATAATTTGGTTTTATACCCAGTGTGGCCTTTTAAGCTCTTCGTAACTGCTCTTCCAGATTGCATCACTTGTAAAATATATTAACACATTTTCGGTATCCCTTGTGAGGCCCATTAGTAAAGGATAATGTTCACTTGGTCTACACTCAATTAGTCTCCTATCTGATGCCTTTAACTTCAATTTCCCCAACTTCAAACACGATCCCTTATCCATAAACTAACCCTAACCCTAATTTACACCCCTAACCCTAATCATAATCCCGAAATGTAATCATAAGATCCCAAATTAATAATTTTCTAGTAGACCAAATGGATGTAGACCGATTGGCAAGTTACCTTTTCAAGTATATAAACAAATTTCCCTGTAATTCATCCACACAAACCAAATTATAAACCAACCCCCCTGGCCCCTCAAAAAAAAAAAAAATCCTGAGGATATCTTACGTATTGACACTGAGATCCCAGATTTCCACAGCGCCCTCATTGACACACCCAAAGACAGTCGGCGAGGCAGGCGACCAGCATACGTCCATCACAGATTTCTGCAATATAAAGAGAGAAAATCAGAATACAATTCTTAGTATATTCCTGAAGAATTAAGGCCAGCTGAGCAAGGATTGCTAATTAAATTTGACAGCCCTTTTCATGACTGCATTTTGAATTGATTTGGGTATGAACATCAGTACATTCTCCATATTATATGGTCGCTTGAGAAAAAGAGGGGCGGCAATTCACATCACTCTTTGTTCTTCCAAAACAATTATATTTAAATTGCAGAGCCTATAGTTTTAGCTATTTTACTATTAATAAATATACGATGAAGAACCCACTGATCCCAAGAATTTTTCGTAACCAGTTCTGAATAGGAAAATCAAGAATTCTATGCCATATTATAGTTTTGTCATGGAAATTTTTTTTTTTGGACTAGATTCGTTTTCCTTTATGATTGAACTTACATTTCATGTAAATGATTTATTTTATTTAGTTATCGACAATTACATGTTCACTATTAAACAAATTCAATGAAATTTAGGAATTCAATGAGGTCATGCAAATTAAGAGTCATGGATGTTTTCTCAAGTGCCATAATTTGACCAAGAAATATGCATGTCAAACTGGTTTTGGGGAATGTGAATTATTGGGGGGGGGGGGGGGGAGACTATGTTGTTTTCTTTTTACTGTGAAAAATTGCATGGGGGCACAAGCCCCCCATAGCTACACCACTGTGCATAATTGGCTGCATGCAATACAGGTTTGTGATAACTATGACACGACAATGATTGAGTTGGCAGTGTATGACATTTGCTATCACTTTGGATTTTAGGACAGCTACGAAAGTGAACAAATTTTACACTTCCATGCAGTTCTATATCAACATAAATTAGCAATGCATGCCACATTTGGTACATCTCAGATAAGGTTATAATTGTTATAATCGAGTTAATTTGTATTTCTAGCACAGTATTCTAAAAACTGTATTTTGTTATCACTACTGTTTAAACAATAACAACATTTTAACCAAAGTCAGTGAATTTTCTATTTCAAAATTAATCTGCTATGTCATTAACATTTTACTACTCTGTTCAAGCAAGTTAACAAAACAACAACTTAATGTCACTACCATGAGTTCTAACCAATGGCAGGTAAGCTAGAAATATGTGACCTTGTGGTTGTTAACAGGGGCCATGGAAAGGTTTAGAAAATAGGGGGGGGGGGGGGTGGCTGACCACAAAAATGGGTCACACCCGTATTGGATGGGAGGAGGATAAAGGAGCAATTGAGGAGTTGAACACCACCCCCTCCCTTCCCCAACCCATTTCCCACCACAATGAGTATCGTTATCAGATCATTGTTATTTTATGCTTATGTGTTTAAGCCAAAAATGTGTGCGTGTGTGAGTGTGTGTGTGTGGGGTGGGGTGGGGGCGCTGTTATCATGTGTAATAAAATCATGAACTCAATATTCATGCAATTACTAGCCACTATAATCTTAGAACATCACCCCTTAGAAATAATGTTCTTATTATTCAGAGAATAAATCTGTTATCATGATTATGTCAAATCTATCACTAAAAGTAAAACTACTCCAAACTATTGTTTATGCTATATATGAACGAAAACAAAACAAAATCAACTAAATAATGAAGGAATACCGTACCGGGCTAGGGTCCTTAAAACACAAAGCAAATAAAACAGTGCGCAAAAAGTGGATGCAAGCATAAAAATGAAAGTGATTAAATAATGATTAATGAATTAATTACAATAAAAAAGACAATGAATTGCAAGGTTATATGACTGAATGCATAAATGAATGAAATATAAATGAATGAATATAAATAAATGAATAAATACATTGAATGAAAACACTGGATAAATGAATATAAATAAATGAATGAATAAAAGATGAAACAATTGAATACATGAATATCAATAAATAAATGAACAAATGAATGGATGAAATAATTGAAATACTAATTCATGATAAGATATTACTTGTTCAGATGACATCGAAGCATTTACAAACTGCATTAATATGAAAGCTGAGTATTGTTAGGTTAATGAAGTTGAATGGAAAATGTTGTTAAAAAATGTAAAAAAAAATGAACAAAATATGATGGTTGATAGTGCATAACCTTCAGGTTTGAAGCAGAGCTTTATTGGAAGGACAGAATAATAACTAAATGTTGCAGTGGGCAGATAAATGCATGACCAGTGGCCCGTTGTAGGAAAAGATAAAATCGATCGTGAGTTTAGGATTGATCATAAGTAAGAAAATTTACCCGTTTGGCAACCACTCAGATTTGCGCATCTAGAACATGTGATCTGACTTATGATCAATCGTAACTTACGATCGATTTTATCTCTTCTTGCAACGGGGCCCTGGCATTATTAGTATCATAATATACACTTGAAGACAGCCAGCATACAAAAACTTCATAAATAGACAGGACATTTTTTCGGACACACCTGCCCACCAATGTATATATCATTGGTCGAAGACGAGAAGAACCAATTCGATCAGGAGAGCCAATTTAGGCATTGAACAAAAAAATAAAGAGATAATCATGTTCAAAGTTTGATAGCAATATATGTATAGAAACCTGATCTAATTAGCTCTCTATTGCTTTTGATAGATGCATGTATTTCCAAAATTGTATCCAAATATCGTCTGAAAAGCTAGCATCACATAGAGAAGACTACGACACACTAGATGGAAGGCAGAACACGATTTATCAAGAAATTTACTAACGCCATTTCTCATTTTCAACCAAGGATATACAAACAATGAACATATTGGCCCGAATTCTTATCTGTAGCTGAACATGTGCCTGGTAACACTTTGCAGCAGCAGATTTATTTTCTCTTTACAATGGTCCCCACAAGAAATTCTCATGGTTTCCTTTTATCATCCAGTCAATCCCTTGAGTTCTATCATAGACATTAGGACAATGGGCCCTTTCAATTGTAGTCATATTATACTCTGTCATATCAGCCAAATTGTGTTCAGTGGATCACCCTGGACTATGTTTTGCTGGTGACCTCTTATACTATGACTAAATTTCAACGGAATGAAAAGAAACCATTAGAATAGCTCTGGGGACCATATAGCGACAAGACAATAAGTCTGTTGAAAGAGTTACTGGTAGTCTTTGTCTTTTTAGGTCATGCAGACACAAAATTGAGCCACGTAAATGACGAGAATTCGGGCCATATTGGTTTCAAATGAACAAATGAGTTGTACATGCATGTATAATCATCTATGAAATTCAAACATATAGGACACTGACTAGAAATATTTAAATGATTGAAATTGAGCAAAGAAAAAAATAGGCTCATAAAATAATCATAATTATCTGTGGTACAACATACCGTTGAGGAGAAGAAGTTGAGAACTGGTGATAGTCTCTCCTGCATCCATAGTCTCAGACTCCAGTCGGCACTGCAGCTCAGGAACAGATCAGGCAGGAATGGGGACCAGCGGATCTTGTACACGGGACCCTGGAAGAAAATGAAGAAACATGTTTGAATCAATTGAATTATCAAGAAGAACTGCAGCTTCCATGAAATTCAATTAATGTCATTCTTTTCTAATAAAGAAGTAATTGGTGATAGCTAGTCTCTTGTACATCCATAAACTCAGACTCCAGTCGACATGGTTAGATATGGAAAGATATGAGATCAATGAAACAAAAAGTCGAAGTTGCAGCTAAAAAAACATATCTGACGCAAAAGAAGACCAGCTGATCTTATTAATCGGACAGTTGGGGAAATCTCAAGAATGACATAGAATTAATTCCAAACCATTTAATCAAATTAAATTTGATTTGAACTTAAGTTCAGAAGATAAATATTGGACATTTTCAACAGATTATTGCTATCAGATTTAGAATATATAAAACATCTCTATCAAAGTGTGAAAAGAAGGTTATAAAAATGAAAATCATAATTTTCAGTGCTTCTAGACTAGTATACTTACTGTGTGGCCCGTGTAGGTATCTAGATACTGTTCATTGTAGGAGCAAGAACACTTGTGGATAAGCCCTTCTTCTGTACCGGCCAAATATCTGGAAAAAATAAAAACAAAAAGTGTTTATAGATAGAATATCTCAAACAACAAAATAATAGTACATAGCTTGCCCACAATATAGGCTATTGAAGTTAATTGAACCGTTTAATGAGAGTCGTATATAAAGATCATTTCAAAACGAAACAGACATCAACGCTCAAACATGAATTACATAACTTTTTCTGAGGGGTTCAAAATTATAATACAAATCATGCTCAACAAAAAGGTAAAGGGAATTCAACAATTTTAAAAAGTGGAATGAAGGAAAAAGACAAATATCAATTTACTATACTGAACACAAATTAAGAACAAATTGATTATCTATTAAAATAAGTCCGGATTCAAACTATTTCTAAAACTGCATTAAGAACAATGTACAGAATTTAAAAAAATGATTCAAAATTACTTGTTGAGTCTTTCCCTCTAAAATCCCTACCCTAACCCTAGGTATCCAAACAATTTAAAAATTGGATTGATATTATGAAACAAATATTACAATATATAATGTACAGAGTAAAAATCGATAACAAATTATGTGTTTGAGTTTTTGGAATAGAAGTCGAAGGCCAGTGCAGCGGCTTGCCAAATATTTCAAAATATAACGTTTTCAATGTTGAGAATAAAAATGGGATTCCAACAGATTCCCATTGGAATCCCATTTCCTTTTTCATTTTTCAATAAAAATTGATATTATGATAATTACATGTTTGAGTCCTTGGGGTAGAAGTCGAAGGCCAGTCCGGCGGCTTGGCGTGAGATGAATGCCTCCCCTTTCTGCTGCTCCTTGCCCTGTTGCTGCTGCTGTTGCTGCTGCTGTTGTGCTGGTTGCTGCGCTTGTTTCTTGGCTGCCTTGGCAACCTTCTTCAGTTTCATCAGCTCGGCACTCTCAAATCCCTGACGAAGTCAAAAAAGTAAAGTGCATGGTTTGTGAATGGAAATACTAACTGCAGTTTGAAACTTTCGTGTGAAGTGACATAGCTGTATACATTACAGAGGGGTAACAAAAAGATGGTCACTGCATGTACGCAGGTTGAATTAGGGAATCACTTTCTGTGGATGGTAATAAACCCATGTTCAAATGAAATCCTATTAGTATAGCTTAGACTAATTGATATTTTAGTGCACTTAGCTTTTTTATTTAGAATTAGAAAATTTCGAAACAGTGCCAATATGGCATCTTGAAATCTATATGTTATTAAGCTTTATATAGTGTATACAATATGTGATCCAAGTTTTATATTAAAATATATAGACGAACAACAGACATAAGTTAATTCACAAGAAACTCTCATTTAAATGGGCAAGCTAGCCCATGGAGTTAAAAGTAAATTAGTAGGCTCTGGTTAATACCTTTCTGATCTGCCACTGCGTCACCCTGCCGTCTGTTGAGATGGAGACGAGGACTTCTATCCTCTCATCATTGGACGACCCCCTCTCCTTATCCACCCACTGTACCTGCCACACAGGGGCTGCATGCTTGGAACGACTCTCACTGAAAACACAAAAACGAAAGATCAATCAGAAAGTACTCACTTTGAACAAACATCAACATCTTCATTCTCATCATCATCATCATCCCCACCATTATTATCCTTATTGTTGTCATCGTCATCATCATCATCACCATCATCATTACTACCATCACCACCATCATCACAATCATCATCACCATCATCATCATCATTACTACCATCACCACCATCATCATCATCATCATTACTACCATCACCACCATCATCACAATCATCATCACCATCATCATCATCATCATTACTACCATCACCACCATCATCACCGTCATCATCACCATCATCATCATCATCATCATCATCATCATCATCTCCATCATCACTGTCGCCATGACCATCCATCCCAACAGCAAATTAATGAATAAGGGCTAATTAGGTTACTCACTAGCTGTCTAAGATGGGTTCATCACTGGATGCTCTGACATTGTAGATTCCCACTGTGCCATTGTACAGCCCAACCTGTGAGATTGGGGGGGGGGGGGGCGGGGGTGGGGGGAGATAAGGATTACAAAAATCAATTCATCCATTTAATATTAATTATATATATTAATTATATTAATAATATAATTTTATCGAACATAACTGCAATGAGCCTAGATCTAAGTGCTATCATTATTACCCCAATCACTGGAAACACACTTCAATCATTCCTGTACACAAAGTGCACACTTTTCACTCTCCTGAGAGTATTCCAGTCAATGGTAAATGGCGATGTGGGGATTAACCAGGAGCTCTCTTGAAAGGCAAAAGCTTCCCACTTGACTCGATTTGGGTGTACCCTGAAAAATCAAGCCACTCATGGGTAAAATATATGCCACCACACTACAAAATTGGCATGAACAATCTACTCTCCCATTACCTCATGTGCACAATTCTGCAAAAAGTAGTGAGGCAAAAGCATGCTTGCATTGACATGGGATGTACATGCTGCATATATGGTGCATATGAAAGAGAAAATCAGAACTATTCACATCCCACAAAAGGTACCCATTACCATGAAATTGTCCAGCTCTATATAATTGGCAATAAATACAAAATATATTAATAGATTACAGTTAAATTGCACTTAATGCTAGGCTTCTATGCTCTGTCATTTTTCACCCTTGGTACAATTCAAACCCGCACAGTTATCGTGTGCACCATCTCAACTCTCTGGAGAGCACATGATAGGTCATTGCAATATACTTACTGCAAGCAGGTTGGGGTTGGAGGATGAGAAATCCATCGATGTTACTCCAGCTTCACAGTTAAACACTCTCTCTGGGTACTAGGAAGATGAAGAAAATGCAGAAATTATAATTCTGAATGGTCATTTTGATGCAGATTATTGTTCTACATCTGTATGCTAATATCTTTTTTTTTTTTTTTTTAAGTGGAATATGAATTCAATTTAATTTTAATCCAATATTTAACAATGATACTAACAATTAATAGAAAACATGATTACTATAACCCTGGGCCCTGGCCGTTGCAGAAACCAATACAATCGATGGTAAAGTTGCAATTATACCTTGAGTCAGATCATGTGACTAAATGTGCAGATCCGATTGGTTCAAATGTGAACATTTACCGAATCACAATTAGCAACTAACAGATGATTGCAATTCTTTCATGCTGACCTCTTCATATTGGATGTATTATGACACACACAACTTTAAAGGGAGGGTTGAGTATTGGTCAAACTTAACCTTAGTAACCAAAACGTGCACCATTATGGACAAAAGTAATAGTAATAACTTCACCATGCTCGAAAAGTTTAAATAATTTTAAACAACGAAGTAATTCTCATGTTATCATTCAAAAAATAACCGTTGACGTAGAGGGTGCTGTTTTTAAACAAATAATTGGTTTTAGCCTTTGTTAGTACAAAATTGTGCATTTATTGTTTGGATTCAATTATCACCCAACGATTTTTTAAAAACCTATTTAGATTGATTTCACAGCACTTACGGCATTTTTTGAATTTTTCTAAAAATTTTCAAAAAATATCGCAAAGTGATGGCTGGTGACTAACCCCTTTGAGCAAACTAATATAATTTATAGATATTTCAGCCGTTTCTGAACCGATTTTGATTAAATAAAGTTTATTTTGTCATTAAATCGCATGTTCTTTCGAATTTGACAGTCAGTTTTTCATTATCTCGTAAAAAATTTAGGGGGGCACTTCAGGACTTACCGACACTCAACCCTACCTTTAATTTAATTTTTAATTTTTTTGCACAGGGACTTGGAACAGGAGGTAGGCTACTGTTTCTTATTTCAGAAAATAATGTTGGTGTCCAAAAAGGTACAACGCTAACAACACAATAAGAGTACTGTAGTTAAATTCTTACCTCTGGGTTTTTCAGTGACCAGCAACATGCTAAGCCGCCTTTCTGATCTGTGAAACCAAACTGGCCATAACCAACAGCCAACAAGTCCTGATAAGAAAACAGAAAAGAAAATGTAAACACAACAAAATAACAGTATAAAGCCAACAAGTTCTGATAAAAAAACAGAAAAGAAAATGTAAACAATAACAGTATAAAGGAAATAATATAAATTAACATTGCTGATCTTATACTAACAAGGATACGTCAAACCAAACTGGACCTAACCAACAGCTGTAGTACGTCATAGCACACAGAAAACTGTCAATTGACCCCAAAATACAAATTACTGTTATTTTAGCAAATACTTTCGTTTTGTTTTACTAAACTTGCAAGGCAATTCATTTTTCTTGAAACAATTAAACAGCAAAGAATTTATAGTTTGTGACCGACTAGAGCAAACCCATCGGGAATTCATGTTCTTAAGAATGGGCATTTTAAGTTAAACACAATGTCTGTTAAAGACAATCATATCAAATCTGCCAATTATTGACCAACTTGTTAAAACAAAGCATCAACTGAAAGCTGGTGATGTCTCCGAAAGCTTGAGGCCTTTGTAATATGGTATGAAAATCTACATTTAGATTTTACATAGCCGGTCACTTTTACTCACAGGATTCTTCTTGTTCCACGCCATACAGCTGACATTCCTCCCTTTGGTCAGATTGCACGAGTAGGCCCACAGTCGGTCCAGGTTCGGTCCCAGTTGCGTCAGGTTGACCTGTTGGTTGGCAGCGGCAGTGGCGGGGCCAGGACCAGTGGTCTGGGCCTGGCCCAGTTGGGCGGGCTTGCCTGTCGGGGCCGAGACTTGGCTCTCCGTCTCCTCTTCCTCCAGCTTGTCTACGTCTACAATACGAGGGAGAAAAAATGGTAAATGTTACAGGGATCTTTTATTTTTAGGATTTGGACAATATGTTTTTAAGTCCCTTTAAAGGGATCTAGTAACTTTGTTGACAAGTTCTGATATGCCCACTGAGTAGTGTGAAAGGGACGTTATATGAGAAAAAAAATCAACTAGCTTGTTGCACTGACTTTGTACAAGGTTATGACTATCCATTGGATAGCTTAAAAGGGCTCTAGTAACACTGTTGACATGAGCAACAAGTGATTAATGGTTGATACAATGTGTATTGCTGTTATCTAATATGTCCAATGGGTAATGTGTGAACATGTTTGCGTCAAATAGATGCTATATGGCAGAGTAATTAACGAGCAATAATGCAAGGTGATATCAACTAACTTGTTGCAAAGCCCACAGAGAGTTTATATAATAGCTTTTTGAAGAAGATCTAATCAAACATTTCCAAAGTGCATTTCAAGAACTAATTGGAACGGAATCCTTCTCATTTAGACATCCTTGATAAATGGAACACTTCACAATTTTTTTTTTTTCTAAATGTTTCTTACTGTTGTATCGCTTTATGTACAGGCCCTTAATAAACGTTATTTATTAGTATTATTATTATACAGAGTGACCCAGAAAGGTTGCAACACTTACAATCGTTAATTTCTCCGACACCAACAAACAAATGTCATTATTTCTTACTTCATTATATAGAACATTCTATTTCCAACAAAATGATACCATGAAAATGGATTTTGGTTAAGGCATTTGGATGCTAGGGCCATATTTCTGAGGCAATGCCGTTTCCAAAATGTGCTACTTTTTCGTCTCCAGCGATCCGCTGAGCACCGATGCATTCTCTACTCACGGCCTGTCATACAAATCGAATCGCCCCCTCGCGCTGTTCAACAGTGGGATAGTTTGTCCAGCGAATTGTATGACAGGCCGTGAGGAGAGAATGCATCGGTGCTTAGCAGATAGCTGAAAACGAAGAAGTAGCAAATTTTGGAAACGACATTGCCTCAGAAAAATGGCCCTAGCATCCAAACGCCTTATCCAAAATCCAGGTTCATGGTATAATTTTGTTGGAAAAAGAATGCTCTATCTAATAAAATAAGATATAATGACATTTGGTCGATGGTGTTGTAGAAATTAACGATCGTAAGTGTTGCAACCTTTCTGGGTCACTCTGTATAAGTGCATTTATTCACATGGTATTGAAACCAAGCAAAAGATGCATACATAAAGATCCCCTCAAAAAAGAAAGAATCAGGTGCTCATGAATGAAATACTTTTTTTGAGTGCATGTGTCTTATTGTGATTATGAAAATCCGACATACCAGGGAAGATGGGTAGGTTTCTGTATGCCGCCTGCTTGTGCTGTAGCATGTTGAGTGTGACCACCCTCTCCATCACAAACAGGTCTCTCTTCAGCTCCTCGGACTGCACACAATCAAACAGAAAGAAAAGAGAACGATCATAATTAATTAGTCGATTAATATGCGCATTTATGGGCCAACAGATTTGCACATTCAAGCACATTTTGTGACATGCGATTTAATGCAGCTTTGCACTCAATCGTAACTCTTTATGGAACTCGATCCATTCTCTCCATCACAAACAGGTCTCTCTTCAGCTCCTCCGACTACACGCAATCAAATATAATGAAAACAACAATCCAACTGGCTTTATAGCAACCAATTTTCTCTTTATCAATGAAGCAGAAAGAAAAGAAAACAACAATAACAATCCAACTGGCTTTTCTAGCAAATGGGGGGGGGGGGGGGGGGTCATAATAGGTTAATCGCAAAGCTGCGTTTGATCGCAAATCGGTAAATACATTGAAATCGAGCATAAATATGAATACATTGAACAACGATATCAATAAGCTAATGCCATCTGATAAACATGGGGAAAAATCATTTTAAGCGGAGTAGAGTATATGATTATAGAAGCTGCGATAAGTAAATGTAAATTGTTATTATAATTATTACTAGTTCAAACGTATAGACAAACTGACCAGTAATACAATATGACTAAAAAAGAGCAAAGAGAATGGGATTCTAGCAGGATTTCCTGAGACCTATGGATTGCTCCGGATTCCCATTTTATTTGCTTTTTTGAAAGTCACATTACTATTATAACTTACACCAAGAATCTCCTCGGCTGATTTGGCTGTTGATTCGCCGGCCTCTTTTGCCTCTTCCACAGTCTCTCCAATCTCTGATTCTGCCACCGATGCATTCACAACGCTGCCCTTCCCTTCTGCCCAATAAAACAAAGTATGTGATGATGTCAATTCAAATAAGTCTCACAAATTCAGCAAAACAAATATTTCAGTATGGCAGTTCACTTTACTGCATCTTGGTGAAATTGGAATGGCACAAATTAATAAATACTGCAACAATATGAACCAGCTAGAATTTAGAATACATAAACATGCACACTGCCATCTGTTTATGAGTGACAATCAATGCAATTTATTACTGTTAACTAAGGCATTTTCTTTTGTAACATGCATTTCATCACATCTCTAAAGAGAATGCCCCCTGTTATACAGGGTGGACACCAAAAACGGAACAGAACACTTCCCAAAACAAAGTTACAAATATGTTGATTTCATCCTAACATGAACATTTTGGTACTTTATTTTGGGAAGTGCCCCGTTCCGTTTTTTTTTTTTTTTTTTGGGGGGGGGGGGGGGGGGGGGGGGGCC
>JAUELG010431341.1:0-12589 GCA_031471515.1 Dendraster excentricus | reverse complement strand
TTTTTGTTCAAAAGTTATGTTATTTTAATCAGAAGGTGATTTACACTTTTGTTGAATTTTTTCCAACATTACAGATCAATTAAACCCAGCACGAAAATAAGTCCCTCTTTATGAATTAACATAACTTTTTAACGGTAAGGTTATGAGCAAAATAACTTGGCAGGATTGTTCCTACATTTATTGACTTACTTTTGTGTGAAAATTAAATTAGTTCGTCGAGTCATGCATGAGTGATCATGCATCAAAGACAAAATTTAAATTTTTTGGCTCTTGTGACTTTTGAAAAGTGACATTTTTGCCGTTAATGTATGCTCACTCATGCATGACATGGCGGATCAAATTCGTTTTTACGGAGACGTTAGCTAATAAGTTTAGCAACATTCCTGCCAACCTATGTTGTTCAAACTTCATTTGTTAAAAAGTTATGATGTGTTGATTAGGGGGGAACTTACTTTTTTTGTTGTGTTTAGTAATGTGGTACTTGTACCGTTTTGGCACATACGGTACACTATAATAAAGTGATTTTTTAATTGTGACTCTCATTGATACAATTAAGTTAAAATTGATGCTCAAGCATTTTGACCAAATCATTTCTCACACGCAGAATTGACGCCAGTTTATATTGGTATGTGCACCATTATTTTGTTTGTCACCGATACAAAAAAACATACATTAATTGTTTTGTATTTCGAATGCATTTGATGGGTAATACACTAACCTCCCAAATGTGTTGCTGCACTCAGGTGTTCCTGTACTGCACGGCGGCCGTGTGTGAGGCTGGTAGCGCGGCGCCTGAGTGTGCCCCGTGTGACCCGGGCATGCGACGCAGAAGGGATGCACTGAACGCCGCTCTGCTGCAAGACGTCTCCGTGGGTCCGATCAGATGGGCACGGGAGACCAGCTACCAGCGACAGGCCCGACATGGCAACGCGGCTGATGGTACGATACACGAGAATCGGAAAGAACAGAATGCAGTTCTTTTTATCGTAGTGATTTCAACCTTTCATTTCACGACTATGAGTCTCTCAATAACGTAAATGCCACCAATGAAATTAAAAAGAACTGCTTGAACAACAGCTACGTATATGCCGTTGATGCTTATTTTGTTCCAATATAAATTTTATTTTACCAATTCACTTTAAAGCATATATGACCGTTATCGCCACGAAAGAAAATTAAAAATGTCTGATATTATGTATTCATATAGAACATAAACTAATAGTAATAATATACTATACGTATAATTATACAGGGTGGCCAAAAAAAAACGGAACGGGGCACTTCCTAAAATAAAGTAAAAATGTGTCATGTCCATCGGATAGGATGTCTTTTCAATTGAACAACGACACCAAGAACAATAAATTTGGTTTTGTAGTTTTCGTTTTATAGCGCTGTGAATGACACCATGTCAAGTCCTTTTTTAGCCAGTTTTAAATAAGCCAATGATTGGTACATCAAGTCTCACGTACGGAGTCGATATTCATACCAGTCAGCATCGCGCACTATTGTCAGTGTGCACTCAGCTGTATGCCGAGACAATAGGTATGGTCGCATATTAGTATGACGGGCAGGGAGTGCTTATTAACTAGGGTCGCGACGCGTCGACGAGGTGAACATTTACAATAATTGGTAACTGACATGGTCTCACTCGCAGCGCCCTAAAATAAAAACTACACCACCAAAAATTATGTTCTTGGTGTCGTTGTTCATTTGAAAAGACATCCTTTGCGATGGACCTACACATTTGGGAAGTGCCCCGTTCCGTTTTTGGGGGACCACCCTGTATAATACAAAACAGTACACAACCGATATAAAACAATACATTGTACAAAATGTGTAAACGCGTTTCTGTACCAATCAGTATACTTTATATATCGATATCAACATTTCATTAAACTTAACACATGAAACGTTTCGACTCCTTTCGATATCCAGATGACGTCACAATCAAGCAAGGAGATGTGAGGGCGTGGATGTCCGCGTCTGTTGTCATGGCAGCCACCATCGTCGCACTCCTCGTGGTCGTCGTCCTGCTCGTCAAGAGAACTCGACGAGACGCCAACCGTGTCTAGATATCCAACGACGTCACATTCTGTCAAAGGGGCATTTATCAAAATTAATCTTTATATTTCTTTAAAGGGATTTGGTAACATTGTCCAACCGTGTATAAATATCCAACGACATCACACTCTGCTAAAGGGGCTTTTATCCAAATTAATCTTTATATTATTTTCTTTAAAGGGATTTAGCAACATTTTCCAACCGTGTATAAATATCCAACGACATCACACTCTGTCATAGGGGCGTTAATCAAAATTAATCATTATATTTATTTAAAGGGACTTGGTAACATTGTCCAACCGTGTCTAGATATCCAACGACGTCACACCCCGTAAAAGGGGGCATTTATCAAAATTAATCTTTATATTTCTTTAAAGGGTCTTGGTAACATCGTTCAACCGTGTCTTTCTGTCAAAGGGGCATTTATCCAAATAAATCTTTAAATATCATTAAAGGGACTTATTAACACTGTCCAAATCCTCACAATTCAATTGGAATGTTAGTGAATGCTTTATACCTGTTAGAATTCATGTTCACAATTATCAAAGCGTGGGACCGGTTTCGGTTCTTCACATCTCCATTTCGTTTAGCAGATATTTACCACTGAAGTGTTTGGATGTGAAAATATATACGTTAAATTTTCCATTCTATGTACAAAGAAGATGCAAAGAGCAAGTGAATATCACTCGCGCAAATATTGCATCCGCTTAACTTGGAAATTTTCGCACATTATTTTGTGGACGCATCGGATCACGCCAATACACATTGTATTAATCAGTTAATCACTCAACAATTGTTTCACTTGTCAATAAAGTTAATATATATTCTTAAAAAATGGTGTAGTTTAAAGAGTTGACAGACCGATAGTATCAAAACGTTTGACAAAGATGGTTTGCATGTCACCCATGTCGTCTTCTCAAGTACTTTCTATGTTTTGAATTATTTTCCCCATTATTTCTGAAACACATGACAGTATGATAACGACTGTTATGTCACAGAATGACATTTCGGTATATTGAAAGGATAGTTGAGTTTTGGTCAAACATAATTTCCATAACCATAAAGTGTATATAAAATTACAGGCGACTAAGTAATACCCCAATTAATATTAAATAATAGCTGTTACAAATACAGAGGGCGCTCTCTAAAATATGTTTGGTTTCAACCAATTGTCAAACAACACGGTGCATGTGATGTTTAATAAAAATAATGATTTGATAGAAGTATCATCAACAGCTATTTCAGAACCGCTTTTGACTTTTTTCTTTTCGAAAGAAGTGTGTTTCAGCCATGTTTTGTATCTTTCTAATTCAAGCTATCGTATTGCCAGACAATATACACACACTATTTTGAAATCTAATTTTACAATTATAAGATCATACGGAAAAGTGATTTCATTATACATGTTTCTGTTTAACAGTATCCAATGAACTTTCAAATGGCGACGACGACGACGACGACCACCACCACCACCACCACCACCACCACCACCACCACCACCCACCACCAATATTACTATAACGTATATGTAGTAGTAGTAGTAGAGTGATGATGGAATAATAATGATAATACATACTTGTATCATACAATGTTACTGTGGTGATCTTTATGTTAAATGCATAATTGATTCTAACATTATTATGTTCTTATTTTGAGTCAACTATTTCTGAAGTAACAATTATGATTGCTTTAATCGGCGCACTACGTTACATTCTAGTCTCCCCATCGCATGTTTATCATGTTTACCCAATTAGTTAGAAGAGGCCAAATTGAATGTGTCTAAACAACGATATCAATAAGGCGTTTCCTAAGCCAACATTCTAAACATTCTTTGTAGATGTTTTATTATGTTATTTATTACACCATTGAATAAACATAATATAAAAACACATCATGTTCTTTAAAAATGAAATTGTTCTTAACAAATGTTGTTGATCTGTTCTACATACAAATAGTTTATGTTGGTAGATATCGTTTACCATGTACAACGATTGTAATTCAAAATCATATTGTATACATCAAAGTAATAGTTCGTATTTACGTTAACGTTCATCATTTACATCGTGTTATGTTCAAACATGTCTGTTCACGTTTATTTAGCTTGGAATAAATTCATTAATCGACCTAATCAGAACCTACTGTCTCTATATGCGAGTTTCTTTGATAACTAAGACTTCTGTTACCAAACAATCGTCCACACAAAATACTGATTCGTTTGGTATACAATGTTCTTCTTCAACTCTGATAATTATCAATGAAGTTAACAATGCTACAAAATAATAATAAACTAGGATATTGATATTGTGTAATATCCAGCAATTATAAATAAGATGCTCAAAGCGCGTATTATTACCCCTTGTCATTTGGTACAGTTCAGACCCGTACGATGATATTGTACATAATTTAAACTCCCCGGGGAGCATACCACCGGGCAACACTATGGGTGCACCAAGCTAATTTTCACCAGGCCAAGTACCCATTTTACACCTGGATATAGAGCAGCAATGCAAATTAAATGCCTTGTTGAAGGACAATAGCAGTGGGCAGGGTTCGAACTGAAGGTCTCACGATCAGAAGGCACGCGCTCTACCGATCTTGTCACACCACTCCACAAGTATCTTGTTAATCTAAAACAGTATCTAAAATTCGGAATCATTCTAATTTGTCATGAAATTTCTACGCATGCATCATTATCATAAGAATGGAAAGGAACAGGGGGATGGATGAATAGATCATCCACCCTGATGAATATGGACAGATCGATGCCCTTGCAGTACATACAGCAATCAACACATCAATCTGAATATACTTAATTATAAATTTGCATCAGAAAATATTACACAGTTTTATTCAAGCATTTGACATTGCAGATCTGCATTAGAAAAGAAAGCGTGTTTTATAGGATTGTCCAAGAAAAACAAAAACAAAACCGGATTTCATGGCAGAAAGTCATAAATGTCATAATAAATAATTACTCTAGATAGTGAATGAAAAACATGTTTCTTCACTTCAAATGATGTAAAACCTAAGGCGCATAATCAACGAATGCCTGAATTAAAACAATAGAAATCGGTCTTCCCAAAGTTCCATTTGCACGTAAACATTGTAGGTTTGTGTGAGTTTTTAGCAAACGTACTTAATATTTGAAAATAAAAACTCATATTGTTATCTTATGACACCTCATGCGCGCACACACACACACAACAAAAAACAGAAAAAGAGAACAAGAAGAATGAAAACATGCCTGACTTGGGCAAATAGGTAAATAGTTGAATAAGAAGTCGTTCGGCTTTCCTGGCTTAGCAGCCGACAATGAACATTGTATGAGTGAACATATACAAACAAGAGGATCAGGGAAAACATTGGAAATATGCCGATCAGGATAGACACTCATTTGGGCTGAAATCAAGCATATATTCATTGTACTCGCTCTTTGACAAAAACAATTTATTTCCTAATCATGAGGCGTCATAGCAAAGAAAAAATATGAAGTTGTATGCGGTGTTTGTCTTTTTCCACATTAAATTCGTTTACCACCCTAAATACTTACCCAAACCTACATTCTACTGTAAGTGAAATACGAGAAAAAAGCTTTTCATTCAAAGAAACTATTTATTATAACAGAACATTTCTGCAATGAAATCCGGTTTCGTTTTTTGGGGAGACTCAGTGTATAGCACAGAACATAAAATAAATAATGCTATCAAAATGACAAAATGGGGTGTTAAGCCTTATTTGAGCTAGAGCCACTTTGCAAAGAGTGGTGACAACATATTATAAGCAAAATAATTACCTTTGATAAAGGTAATGGGACAAACTATAACTTCCAAGGCGATCTCAGTGGAGGTAGCTATCTTTCCGAAGCGAAGCTGTGGAAAGAGAGCGTTTACATTCAGATCGCGGAGAAAGTGATAATTTGCCATCGCCTGAAACCAAAAGGTAATTATTTGCTTTATATTCTACATCAATTATTTTAATCACAACCGACCTACAACTAAACACAAAGGGCTAAAACATTTGGAATATTGATTATTTTAATTTTGTTAATCCCTCACATGAACAAGATTTATGATAACAAGTTAAAGACGCTTATACCATTGTCTATTTAGCGTAGCCGCACGTAAACAGCGCGCTACCTGTCTGCGCACTAACTACACACTCCACATGCAATTCAACACAACGCGGAAGGTAGATAGTATACCCATACCTCAAAGTACGCTAAGAACTACATATCGTCTGCGACGACTATCTACCCATCGGGAAACAAAGTTTTCTTCTCCCATCAATGATGATGGGTGAAACTATGTTTCATCACGTGAATAACTTTTGACCAATCGTAGAGAAAGATTCTTAGTATGTGGAATATATTATTAGATATGGGTTTCCCCGCTCAATTGGACACTTTGTTAATCGAATTAATGATTGGTCGTACAAATTCACATATTGCCGCGTAATCGTTGGTATCGATCTTTCAAGTTTAGAATAAGTGCAAAACGAATTCATACATACGCTTTCGTGAATAGACAAAATAGTTCATTTTTACGAGCACTCGAATTCGCGAATGTGCAAGTAATGCCGCTAGCTTGAGGTTGTGAACTAAACCGAACACAAAAAGTAACTTCACCCTTAAGCAATTGCTCATTATTTCAAAACCAAGGATCATTTTGCCAATACATCCATATAGTAGTCAGGAAAACAATGTGTAAAGAATTGTGGTATCCATGGTTGAGTGAGCACACATTAGGGAAAAATAGTCACATTTCAACATTCGCAGAAGTATTATCATCATTACAAATTATTTATAGTTCGAATATTTAAAAAAATGAACTGTTTTACAATTGTAATTGATGCATTTTACCACATGTGACATCAAAAATTCAAAATGAATGGAATATCACACAACATTGTTTAATAAACCATGATCAATGCATTCCGCCACATATGCGGATTCACAACAATGTACAGGCACGCGCAATACCTTGTGACATTTTAATTGTGCCATTTTGTCTTTGATCTGAGCCTCTTCAGCCATAAAGTGATGGATATCTCTAATTTTTGCATATCTCGAGAATAACATCAGCGCCAATATGCTGGTAAGATTTCAGCTTGGAAAAATAATCGGTTATGGAAATTATGGGCAATTGCTTAGAGGTGAAGTTACTTTTTGTGTTCGGCTTACATGCCATATTGAAGGACAATTGGTGAAAAAGTATGTTCTTTGTGCAAATTCACTGAAGTTTTGAACGACTATTGAAGAATTCGAAGGCTGCTTTAACACGGCTAGGCCAACATTCCTATTGCATGTAGAGTGCAATCACGAATAGTTTATTAATTTTAACCATATTGATTATCTGTCTTCGTTATCGTTGACGCATGTGGAACTGCATAATGGTGAAATTAGATATGCTGCTTCCGTTGTCGACTGATATTCAGTAGACATTTAACAAACAAGTACTTTCATACACACTTTACTTTGGGAAAAGGGACATCTTGTCATGTTTAATCACAACTGGGTTAATAATCAACCTCTTTATCTCTTTTAATGATGAAACTAATTTTAAAGTATGAAAAAAAAAACATCATCGCCCTTCTGTTTTGGGTCGGTCTACGTAAATATCGCCACAGGCCGATCGCACGAAATCTAGAGCACTTCAATCGAATATATCGATTCAGTGCTCAATGTCATACAAATTATATCGAAATCTCACCCGTCAAGAGATAACGGCGGCCATTTTACATGTTGATGATTGATCTTCTTCCTTTATACATAAATGTTAGTTGTGGTGTAGAATGGTGGTTTGAATAAACTTTTGGCTTCGAACGGAAACATCCTGTAAAATGCCTCGTTTACGCTTCGGACTCGCTGTTGCTTTTGTCACCTATCTACATCTCGTCGCAGGTAAGTTTAATTGGTGGCTATTAAAATTTTTTTATTATTAAATAATACAAAAACAAATGTTTTGGGTGATCTATGATAAAAAGTACATCACATATCTGTTGACTATTTAATGTATACTTTTGTTATATTGTTTATATTATTTTTTTTCTATTTATTTTTTCTACCTACTCAGCTTCACCCTAGAAAAAAAATCTGCCAGAAGCTATTGTCCCGGCTTTTCTGACCTCACAATACAATTCCATTCGTCAGCTAGATTAACAAAATACATTGGTATGTCCACTTTCCACCAATTCTAAGCTCTTTACGATAGTATTGTAATATATACAATGCCTACTCACCATGAAAAGAAGGTTTTAATGAAAATATCCACCGATATCTGCAATACGTTACTCAGAGGGTGAGAACAAATATTTTGTAAATGTTTATCTAGCTAATCGGTGGTTGAATATGTATTGTGAGGTCAGAGAAGTCCATTGTGAAGGGTTTTTTTAGGAGTGGATCTTAGCAGGTAGAATAAAAAATAATAGAACAAAATAATACAAAAAATATTACAAAAATGTCGATGAAAGGTTCAACAGATATGTGATGTATTCATTATCATAGATCAACCAGGGCGTCTTTATTTTTGTTTTAGTTAGTTACCCTATAAAACACCATGATTAACATGCATATGCCATTATGATCGTAGGTAGGACTAGACACGTCAAATCTACACGATTTTATTCAATTAGTTTATTTGGAGCATTTTAAAAGTTGTCAAATTTATTCCACAATTATTGTACATGTATCATTAAAGGTTATTTGAAAAAAGGTCCTAATTTAATGAAATGTTACAACTTACATAATGCGAAATTAGACCTATACGGCTGCCTAATATGATTTGTTACATTATTGATGATGATATGTATACGTAACCTCATCGAAACTGTATATATATCGTATATCGTGTATATCGGTTATGGTATCCGATATGTTTGGTGAGATAATAACAAATTCGAAAGAACATTTTAATGACAGAATAACCTTAATTTGATCAAAATTAGTTCAGAAACGGCTGAAATAAACCTCCCTCTTGCTTTAACGGCTATTTTTCAATGATACTATGGATTTAACTTAGTCGTTTGAAAGTATTTTTAATTTATACTCTTCGAGCGTGGTGAATACCTATTACTTTGTTTTGTAATTGTGCATGTTTAGTGACTAACGTTTGACCAATACTCAACTGATCCATGTAAAGTTTCCGATATTGCACAAAATGACATTTGAGACTTCAATCATAAATCGATATCATTGCAAAATACAATTGAAAGATTTGTGAAAGTTTGGAAGTAAACGACCACTGTTTACCCGGTAAAAACCCAAATATTGAGTACATATTTTATCACCGAATATTCATGGCCTGCCGTAGATTTGTTGCAGTAATACTCCGTTTGACGTTTGACGTTTGACGATATCCGTAACCGTGTATACATACGATGCAGAATTTGTGCGTGCCAGGCTCAATGTAGCGGTTGCGTTGCCAAAAGGTTTCGGTTAATCCGCAGACCAGAATCCATAATCGCGTGGCGCGCTACCGGCAGCGGCCGGACGTATTCAACTGCTGCAGTTCTATTTTTACCAAAGGCGTTAACTAACGCTTTTTAGATGATGATTTTTGAATGATGATTATCTTCATACTTAAGGGATACTTGAATCAAATCTAACCCTATTTTGTCATTCTCTTACGAAAG
Organism: Dendraster excentricus; assembly: GCA_031471515.1. Lineage (NCBI taxonomy): Eukaryota > Metazoa > Echinodermata > Echinoidea > Clypeasteroida > Dendrasteridae > Dendraster > Dendraster excentricus. The sequence goes on along the minus strand of JAUELG010431341.1, from coordinate 2,899 downwards.
CTAAACGTCACGACAGAGGAAAAACGAAGAAGCTCTAAATAATTTTCGTCAGACGTTTTTCATGGATCACTTTAATTTCATTGAATTGTTTTAGTTTGTAACTTGTGCATGTTATCTGTTGATATTCGGTCATCATTTTCTAGTATGTATATTACTACACCGGCTCTACAAACTCAATTTCCTCTTCACAGTGCTTAGATGTTGTTTTCTTAATATGATTATGATTGTTTCCTTCTTTGTTTTGATTATAGTCACGCAAGTAGAGGCAGCCTGCAACCCAAGTAAGTACTGATATTCCCTCACAACAATTAACTGTTCATTTCAGGGCTAAAAAAATACATAAGCATGAAATAAAAAAAGTACATAGCAGTTCAAATATAATCAGCCCCCATCTTTCTAAACGATTCCGCGGCCCTTGCGTAGTACATTGTAGTGTTAAAGGGTACCACCACCCAAAACTAATATTCTGATTATAGAAATGAAACATCTTTCGCATTCCATTCCATCAACAAGTTCACAACAATATGTTTTCAGAAAAAAATATTAATTTGAAAAATGCATCACCATTCTTAAGAATGCGCTCATGCGGTCTGAATTTGTAGACTACTGCGTGTGCGGAGCAAGCAAATCACCCGGGAATAACGTACGCGTGGACAGTTTTGGCACACTCGCAAACCAGGAACATGGAAATAGCAGTATTTCCGCAAGCGATGGAAATTAATTGCTTTGTTTATTAATTACACAACCATTTGCAAAATTTATGGGTGTCTATTTAATATCACAAAACAGTAACCAAAACATAATCTGTTATTATTCGCCTGGTGCTCCCTTTTAAGCATGACCTGTAAAATGTTCGCTCTCAAAATGTTGAGTAAATTTACTTGGGTAATAGTTGGTTGGTTAAAAGATTCATAATTCTTGGAAATTAATACCCAATTGAGCCTTTAAATAAACATCAGTTGGGCAGATTTTAAACAACATTTTTGGGTACAGTATATGTTGCCCAGTGTTAGGCAACATAATATCCAACTTCCAAACGTAATTGGTATACTTATGTCGGCATATAACTTGAACGAATTTAAAAACAATTTGTAGACATACCTAATTCATAAAGTTACTATACGTGCTACAAATGAATATTATTTACCAAACTATTAGTGTCAGTTTGATGCTTGTACATTAATATCATATCAATTTAATTGTTCTACGATGTGAAATACAACGTGTAATCATGCACTGTAATCCTGCGAACATCGGCTGACCCCTACAGCACGACGGAGCCCGCAATTCCTGGCGAAAATGCCTATTAGCTCGCAGAGAAGTTAGCATGGTTAGGCGGGCTCCGTTTCTTTTGTTTTGTTTTTGTGACGGCACTTTTTATCCTGATTAGGCTTGTCTGTAGTGCTTATTCACAGTCTATTTTGATCATAATATTATGTAATTTTTATTTGTGTTACTTGTCCACATACAGATCCAGCATCTTGTGATCCCACCCGTAAGTAAACCGAGCGTGAATCAACTTTCGAAAAGTGTTCCTATGACAAAGTGTATTGTGAAATCAAAGTTTCTATGCTCATACATTGCATAACATCATCTATGTATGGAAATTGTTTCAATTTATAATTGTCGATCAACCAGATTGGAAATCTGTAGACAAATTGATCATTAACTTCGCAGAGACCAACGTCGTGTCTAAATTATATTATTTAGATGTATTATATTTCATTTGTATCGTTATTATGATAATTTTTATTCTGTATTACAGTTACTCTAATCGGTTACATGACTGTAAACAAATCATCACTGCATTCATGCAATTAAATACATTAAACGAAAATAGACCATTTACAGTACCCTAACAAGCATGTTTTTTTTTTATAGCATCTGTAGATACATGTGTATATATCATCTGAACTTTTCTATCATATTTAATGAAATCTTGTAATCCATTTTGGGTAACAACCAAAACAAACGGTAAGTTATATTTTCGAGAATGCTGAGCATGTGCACTGAACGATTCTTTGTAACATCACATTAACAACTTGATACTAACACAACAGTGGCGTAGCTACGGGGGGGGGGGCACGTGCCTCCAATAATTCTAAAAAAAAAATAAACAAACAATAAAATACATTTAAGTCAGCCCCCAAACATTTTGGCGACTGAACCTGGTCTAGGATTTTTGCTTGGTCCTGGTCTTGGACGACTAACCCCCCCCCCCCTTACACGATTGTATCAACCACTTGGGGTCCTGGTCTATTTTCAACATTTTGGGACTGGTCCTGGACCAACTTCACATTTGTTGACCAAAACCCCCATGAACAAATCGTGGGTTCGCTAGTGATGTTGTTGCCCCCCCCCAATCAGTCCGCCTACGCTACACCACTGTAACACAATTTTCAAATTCCATCGAATACGCACCCTTTCATATAAATATAATGTATACCATTATTCTGTCCATAGAGTGTTGCTTTGAAGATATCCCAGTCGTGCTTGGAATAGGAGGAGATATTGATCCTGTACAAGACTGCTATGACAGTGGATTCCAGATATTATATGGATGCACCGGCGATTTGGCGGGGCCCCCGTTCAACAACTGTTTCGGCGGATCGTGGTCATTTACTGTTGGGCCAACGTGTAAGGGTAAGTTACCAAACATTCTATAGCACAAATGCAGAATAATTATTGTGCAGCGGGAATTTAACGACACACCTTACCTTAAACCTAAAGACCAGTTGTGGGAAATAATTTGATTGATTAGCATTAATATAATAACATAAAAAAGAGCTTGTGTGGAAAATCTGATCCGTAAAAATGCAGACAAATCAGTAAAAACGTTTATGAGAGCCGCTGACATTGAGCCTATATTCACCGTCATCTTTGCCCGTGTACGCCGGCG
>JAUELG010431230.1:0-12592 GCA_031471515.1 Dendraster excentricus | reverse complement strand
TCTAAGCATTTTTGCTTATAATAAGCAAGAATTCTTAGATTTCTTGCTTATATGTGTTTATGGAATACAGGCCCTGGTCTTCATGGAGAACATTCCTGACGATGAGATCCCGTACGTGGTCAGACTCTTCCTGAGTGAGCATGGTTCGTACATGACTTGGGTCGAAGGCGAGAGAGCCGAGTTGTACTTCTGGAGAAAGCTGAAGAAACGCTATGTCCCTGTTTGATATTGAGCATATACCAACAATGCAATGTATATGGGCAATTCCACGGTAACTCGCGTTACACTTTATCGGACATTGACTACTTCAATGTGATGTTACTGCATTATTTTATAGTCCTATAGGCTGATATTTTTACCAAGGAGTTAGAAGATGTGTACTAACTAGAAAACACAAACAAACTGACAGATCTACCTTTAGGAACTTTTGCTGAAGTATCCTGTTCGGTAACTCGCGTTACAAAAAAAAAGACATTGCCAAATTTGGGTAACCCCTAATACGTAAAAAGCACCCTTTAAATGTTAATCCTTGTCAAGTATTTTATGTGCTAATTTGACATTTGTATGTGTTCTATGAGTTAGTATTGAAAACATTTCCAAACAATTTGGGAATTATTGGTGGGATACAGAAACATTGGTAACTCGCGTTACGGTAACTAGCGTTACATTTTGTCCGGAGGTTTTGATTCATTAACAAATACACCTTAGAGCACTTTAAAGACTGAAATTTTAATCTGATAAGGTACTTTGATTATCAGTCATCCAATTTGGGGCCTTAAATAATAAAAATGCTGGAAAAACAACATTTTAAGTTTCTCCTTTAAGGAGGCAGAATAAAACAAAATCATATGAACTGAAAGCTCTAATTAAATGTTCATGTTTTATCAAAACAATAATAGGGTCAGACAGATTATCCGCCGGGACAGATTATGCGCTCACACCGGCAATGTTGACCCCGAAACCATAACACTATTACCATGCCCCTTCTCTCGGTGAACACAGCAGATTCCCATCAGCAAAGGTTTACGTATTGATTATTGTTTGGTGCTATGGCGGGCAGGAAGGATGATTTTTTTTACCCGAACTATAAACCTAGGCCGCTTAATGGCGAGGATTCGATTTCTGTGCTTATTAGCTGAAAACAGTCATGTTTCTATAACATTGATATTATGTTGTTTATGTAATTAAATCTTGTTTAATCAATCTATATTTTTAAAAAAAATGTAGAAATGCAAAAACATAAACAGGAGATAATTTTGTAAAAAAAACTTTGTAAAAAAAAATCAATAATTTGTATATAAAGAGCTTACTCTAGGAAAAACAATGATTTCGAGGGTTTTGATATTTGGAAGCTTGTATGTGAAGTTCAATCGCTGAGCATGTGCATATTATGACAAACACCCAGATAATGGTTATTACGTGTATACATTTGCTCTGTTTATTATAATTATTCTACCCTGTATAAATGTTTTGTAATTTAAGTTGAAATGGATTATTGATTGCAGGTGTGCATTAGTATCCCTATATATTGTATAGTTTGATTAAGTAATGTTTAAACATGTTTGCGTATTTTCACATTTTGCAAGATTGATTGCAAACTTTTCTGTACATTTGATGTCAGAGCTATAGCATTATGTATGTATTTACTGGCATGTAAAGCGGGACTATATTATTGTATTGTAATATGTTGTTCTCTCGTCCAATGTCCAACATCAACGACAAAATAATATAATAAGCAAATAATTAATGTTTATGAGTGCAATGGTACGAATATTTGCATGAGGTGGAATACCGAACGTTACATGCAACGAGGCGGAGTCTCGTTGAATGGAACATTCCATATTTCACCGAATGAAAATATTCATACCATTGCACGAACGGAAAACACATGAAACCTAATTTATTTGCTTGTTCGTGTTATGAGAATCCGCACTGTTGATTAAATCGTCCAAATAGGCATCCGTCAGCAATGTTTTATGTGTAAAAATTACATGTGTCTTGTATTGAGTGCGTAATGTTTCTTAATGCGCTTGTTCATGAATGGAAAATCTGCGCAATGCGCATAGTTACTTTTAACGCGCGCTGGGGCTTGCAAAAAATATACCATTGCACGTTTAGTAACGTCACCAATCGTGCAATAGTACTAAAAAAATCTTATATTTAATGACAAATGACGTCAAAGCGTGAATTATGGTACATTTCCACGGATGTCATGTGATCTGACTTCAACCAATCACATTGCGAAAACATACCCAGGTGCCATTTGATACTGAATAGCCCTAACTTAAAAGTAAATTGAACCTTATTTCCTGTTCTCAGTAATAAGTTTTATTATCTATAGGATCGATGTACATGTATGTCAAAATAGCAACCAAAACTTGATGCTTTCATTGTATACATAATATGAAATATTAAACAAAACATAGATTGTTATTATAAAGATAAAATAATCTTTAGAATAACACTGAAGAGCCCACTACTAGACGTAAACATCCCCTACACTGGCGTGGCTAGTAATGTCTAACCGGGGAAGGGGAGGGGGTGGTGATTTTAATTTTGGGAGGCGCATGTGCCCCCATCCGCACTCTGTGCCCACCGTTGCTACGTCACTGTAATTTAATGTTATAATGCTTGAGAAATAGTATTTACATACCCTTCTATCCATCTGTTTATTTAGATCACTACATGTTGAAGTACCATAGTTGTCAATCATCTTTGCCAATACGAAGGATCTGCCAGATTCGAAAGCTCGTAGCGACATTCACTTCTATTTTTATTTCATTACAATCTGTGAAGTACCGCAGTACGGTTACTGAGTTAGCATGTTGGCTTGTCAATGTCGTAACAAGCAACCGAAGAGTAGACCGATATAGTTGTAAATCTGAATAAATTATGGATTTCAAGGGAAATATGTCTTTACAACTTACTTTTTTTTCATCTGCGAAAATGTAGAGATTTGGTCTTGCTTCGAATACCGATTTATTTCGATTGGTATTATCATTACTGCGTGTTATATCCAAGCGTAGCATTTAAATTTAACCTGATCAACCACCACCAATTCAAGAAAAATGGAATTTTGCACAACGTCCCGAGCAGTGCGTATTACAGTTCTTCTTTTCCTGTTTCATGTTCAGTTCGGACTCACTCTTTCACTTGACAGAAGTTTGATACGCGGTCGGGGAGTTAAGCTAGCACCAAACTTGACATCTCATGGAGTTTGTCGGGAATTCCCGTCATATAGAGTGGCTGACTGCAGCCACCTTAAACTCAAACGGGTGCCCCAATATTCGACGGCAAATACTGTATATTTGGATTTGGGTTTTAATAAAATTTCCATTCTCATGAACAACTCGTTCAGCCGATATAGTTTTCTTGAGAAAATCGTCGCCTGGTTTAACATCATCCATACAATAGAAAGTGGAACGTTTTACCCACTGAAACAACTGCGAATCCTGCAATTAGAATACAATAAACTGACCATCATACATACCGACACATTTAAGCATGCTAGTAAACTCTTTCATCTCTCACTCTCTGACAATCATCTAACGAATTTCTCCTCCGAAGCAATGGCTAATGGACCCATTAAAGACCTGAAAATTGCGCTCAATATAAATAATTTGACCTCCTTCAACGTGAGCTGCTGTAGGGGTAGCCAAGGGTACACTTCTATAGACATATCCTTCAACATGTTCAACGCAATATGGCGACTCGCCAAAGAGACGTTCGTGTTAACCTGCCCTACCCAGATTCTTAACATCGGGGGAAATCCTATCGAGTCAATTGATCCAGAGACAATCGCAACACTCCCAGTACGGTTTCTGTCTCTCGACTACAAAAGGTACGATTTGTCGATAGAAGAACTTCAAAATCTTTTTCTGGGGGTGTCGATGTCCAATAGCATTACAGAACTTTCCTTGAAAGAGGTGTGTTTGTTAAAACAATATCCACTAAATTTGTTCCATTATTTTCATGACAAGTATTTTACAAGACTAGATCTGTCTAAAAACGGCCTAACTATCATCGATCCTCCAATATTAAACAATCTATCTGGCGTTTTGCAACTTGACATTAGATACAACGACCTATCTGTAATTTTGCCGGAATCTTTTGTTGGAATGACTGACCTTCGCGTTCTGTTTTTGGAAGGAAATGATCTTCGGGAATTTAACCCAAGATGTGATGTATGGACAGTAAACATAACTCATCTCTATCTGAACAATAGTAAATCATTATCGTTGCAGAATTGCACCTTCAATGGCTTGGACTACTTACGTGTTTTATGTTTGGATAACGGTAACATTAAGCGTATGCAAATTAAATCAAATAGTTTAACTTCATTGCACACTTCACGTGTTGATTGTACAGAAATGGACCCTGGTGATGTTATTTACTTTGATACTCCCAAACTTCAAACTCTATATTTTCAATCGTTTAAAACAACATATTTACTTCGTTTATGGGGAATTGGTGAATGTTTCAAAAATGCGAAATCCTTGCAGGAAATTTTCCTGGATAATGCACAGTTGTATACATCTGTGTTATGGAACGAATTTACTAACATTTCTTTATTCCGTGGAATGCATAACCTTATTCGCCTCTCTCTCAAGAGCAACATTATTGAAGAGGTTATACCCGGAATATTTTGGAGCCTGACACACTTGGAGGAACTTGATCTAAGCTACAATATGATCGAAACGATTCCAGCCACTACCTTTGATGGAATGATTTCTCTTCGTACACTACACCTAGAGAACAATCACTTGTCGTTTGTCCATACTCTCGCATTGGTTCCTCTGAAGTCCTTGTCACGTCTACATCTTGATGACAACGCGATAGTTTACCTTGATGAAGACTTCTTCGGGTCTTCTTCAAACATTACTAACTTGACGCTTGCTGGAAACTACTTAGTGGGATTCAATCGCAGTACCTTTCTCCCCCTCAGACCCCTCTTAAAATCAATCGACGTATCAGGAAACCCTATTGAGTGTAATTGTTACCTGAAGTGGTTTGTTGAGTGGTTTGGCGATACACTTTCTAACCCAGACGGAACTTTGTGTTCAACAGCCATGACAACTCTTCAGCCTTTGCGTGGACAACAAGTTTTGCTTTTGAAGTCAAGTGAATATTGTCAGGAGAATATATTCATCTATTCACTGGTGTCACTAATACTCCTTGGGATATCGTGTATCGTGATTCTTGCGTACTACCACAGGTGGTTACTGCGATACAAATTATATCTCTTGAAGCTCGCTATTTTGGGATACAAGGAGATTCAAGATGCTCGAAACCATGACGAGTTCGACTATGATATCAACCTAATGTTCACAGAAGCTGACGAAGAATGGGCCGCGCGTTATTTCCGACCGGTTCTCGGTGAAGTGCTTCCGGAATTCCAGAGGATCGCCTTTGGTGATGAGGATCTGATGCTTGGCATGCACTACCTGGACGCCGTCTGCCATGCCATCGAGAAGAGTTACAAGACCGTGCTGCTGCTCAGCAGGGCCGCCGTTAGGGACAACATGTTCATGACCAAGCTTCGCATTGCCATGAACAACGTGAGCGACACCGAGATTGAGAATGTGGTCCTGGTCTTCATGGAGAACATTCCTGACGATGAGATCCCGTATGTGATCAGGCTCTTCCTGAGCGAACATGGTTCGTACATGACTTGGGTCGAGGACGAGAGAGCTGAGAAGTACTTCTGGAGAGAGCTGAAGAAACGCATGACGGTTAATCTGAGAGTCAACAATTTGATCCCCGCAGAATAGAACTACTATGTCCGTTTTAGATATTGCGCATAATATAACAATGCGATATAATGTACATGTATATTGTGCATCACGCTGGCACGATTGTATTATTTGAACTGTAGCCCTATGTCGCATGATGGTAAAAGTATTAAAGGCTAAGCTTGTAAGTCAATGAACTCGTCGTCTGGTAGCTATTTGCCTTCACGTCCCTTCTAAATGTTATGATTTTTTGTGGATTATTTTTTGTATGTAATAGCAAATATAAATATTTTTGGAAAGTGAAATAGGGTGTAAATAAGATGGCTTGACAAGTTGATAAACCCATAACAAAGAATACAAAAAAGCAACTTAAGATAGCTGACGATTACATTATTAAATTCAAGTCAAACATATTGTGACAGCACGGTGCTTGAACTTATTTTTGAAGGAGTTTCTAAATTGAAAATTGCGAACAATATGTAATTAAGGGGGAATTTTTTATTTCAGAAGTATTAATACAAATTGACGTACCATTGTTTTTGTCCGACTTATTTTGAGGACTGTGGAATAGAATGTATTTTGTTTTCAGGAAATTCAATGATAATTAATTACACAAAAGCCACAGATTCACAAATTGTCAATGTTCATTAATTGCATTAATCAAACCCGGAGAGTCTGAGTGCGAAGCTACAAGAGTGGTATCGTTTGCAAAATACATAATGACAGAATGGTGCACAAATCCGAAGTAAATTATTATTTTTTTTTAATGATTGTGTTTACTTTTTTTTTTTAATAGACAGACAAGAAGTGCGCTTAGAAACGCCCGTATAAAGCGCCATGTAAATGTAAGTATTATTATTATAATTATTAAATCCGAGTAACCCAGCAATGTTGATCCCGCTACCACGAAACTTGTTACCATGCCCCTTCTGTCGGTGAACACACCAGAATACGTCAACAAAATTGTACGTATTGATAATTGTTTGGTGCTATGACGGGCAGGAATGATGATTTTTAATCATTCACTAATACCCTATGCAGCTTAATGGCGATGATTCGTTTTTTGTGACAATTAGCTGAAAAAAAACTTATGTTTCTATGATATTGCTATAATTTGTTTATGCAATCAAATTGAAGAAATGAAGAAATGTAACAATGCAACCAAGAGACACTTTTGTGAGAAAGAAAACATGTATATAAAGAGCTTGATCAAGCAAAAATGATGATTTCCGAGGATTTTGTTTTTAGAAGCATATTGTGCATATTGTGCATTGTGCATATTGTGGCAAACATCTTCTCTCGGTGAACACAGCAGAATGCACGTCATCAAAGATGTACGTACTACGTAATGAGTATTGCTGGGTGTTAAGACGGGCAGGAATTATGATTGTTAACCCTAACCCTTGGCAGCTTAATGGTGGGGATTCGTTTTCTGTGCTTATTACCTGAAACAAATTATGTTTCTATGCTACTGTTATAATGTTTTTATTTTTGTAATCAAATCTTGGTATATCAATAAGTATGCATGCAATTTGTGTAAAATACAAGAACATAAACAAGAGACACTTCTATGAAAAAAGGTATTTATAAAGCTTGAACCAACAAAAATTCATGATTTTCGAAGGTTTTGTTATTTAGGAGATAATATGTGAGTTGAATTGCTGTACATATGCATACTATGATAAACATCTATATAATGGATATTACGTGTATAAATTTGCTCCGTCTATTAAAATGATCGTCTTTGAATCTTTTGTTATTTAAGTTGACATGGATTTTTGATTGTTGGTGCATATTTATGTAAGAAAATACAAATGTGAAGTTCATATTGATATGGATGCCTATATATCTTACATAAATGTACTAATTTCAGTTTTAAACTGTACGTGAATTTTCACAATTTGCAAGATTGATTGCACAATTTTCTGCACACGTTTTTTTTCCAGAGCTATAGCATATCTATGTACATGTATTTAGTAAAATATACAACGGGACTCAATCACTATATTTTATTGAAGTATGTTTTACTTTAGTCCAATGTCCAACGTCAGCGACAAAATAATATAATACTGAATGTCCCACTCAGATTAAACGTAAATTGAACCTTATTTCCTGTCCTCAGTAATAAGTTTTATTATCTATAGGATCGATGAACATGTATGTTAAAACAGCAACCAAAACTTAATGCTTCCATTGTATACATGTCATGAAATATTAAACAAAACACAGATTGTGATTATACAGAAACTTAAGGGTAACACTGACGAGCCCACTTCTAGCAATAAACAGTCCTCCACACTGGCGTGGCCAGGAATTTTTCGTTTGGTTCTCTATGGGACATTTGTACATATTGTAATGTTATAGTACCTATGTACTATAACATGTACCATCAACCAATAGGAATGCTCAGTTCCCATTAATTACGAGGTCATATTTCCAGTTTCTGAACATGATCGGTTAAGAACTAGGTCTAGTTCTCGTGTGCTGTCTCGTCAATATTGGTCTCTACGCATTTATTTCCTTGACCTTGGGCCTAGTCCTTGCGCTAGCCTAGCTGCGTTTGCCTTTGGCTTTGCATGCATATGACAAGCGGATGTGCATTGTGCAATGGATTTTGGAGAATCCGCTGTAATAGACTTGATGGAATAAAATGTAAAACAACTTACTTGATTTGTATTTATTAATTACGTTTAAAATATGTTAGCAGTGGTATCTCTTTAGATGTAGGAAACTGTGAAAATAGTTGAAGTGTTATATAAAGTAAATCATTAATGATTTTGCCTGTGGAATTGATTGGCCCAATAATATTTCACTCTATGCGAGCCTCGCCTATTGTGTAACACATTCGTGACGTGACTCGTGTATTAGACTATGTTTGGCTCGCATTTCGTGCAATATTATTCGGCAATTGCACAAAAAGTCATTAATTACTGCATAAATGTAATGCAAAATGACGTCAAAGCGTGCAATGGTACATTTCCATGAATGTTATGTGACCTGAATTCAACCAATCACTTTGCGAGAACATTCCCAGGTGTCATAAAATACTGAATAGCCCACTCAAATTAAAAGTAAATTGAGCATTATTTCCTTGTCTCAGTAATAATTTTTTATTGTCTATATGGTCTTTTTATAGATATCATTTCATATTGAAGTGCCAGAATTTTCAATCACCTTTGCCAGATTCAAAAGCTCGTGGCGTGGATACATTGAATTCCATTTTTATTTCATTACAATCTTCGAGGCCTCGCGGTGCGGTTACAGATTTTGCATATTGGCATGACAATGTTCTGCACCTTAAAGAAAACCGATATAGTTTTTCATACATTATGAATTTGAAAGGGAATGTGTCATTAAAACTTATTGTATTTTCATCTTCGCAATGTTTGAGATACGATCTTCCTCCGTATACTGATTTCTTTGGATTGTTATTATTGCGTATTATAACCAAGTGCAGCATTTTCATTTGAACTGATCACCTCCACCAATTCAAGAAAAATGAAATATTGCATAACCTCCCGTGTGGCAGCGCGTCTTGTAGTTCTTCTTTTCCTGTTTCATGTTCACCTCGGACTCTGTAGTTCACTTGACAGAAATTTGACACGTGGTCGGGGAGTTAAGCTAGCACCAAGCGTAACATCTCATGGCGTTTGTCGGGAATTCCCGTCAGATAGAATCGCGTACTGCAGCAACCGCAATCTCAAACATGTGCCGCAATATGTGACGTCAACTATTAAAATATTGGATTTGGCTGTCAATAAAATTTCCATTCTTACGAACAACTCGTTCAGCCGATATAGATTTCTTGAAGTAATCATCATCTGGGGTAACACCATCCATACAATACAAAGCGGAACGTTTCACCAACTGAAACAACTGCGAACACTGGAATTAGCCTATAATGAATTGACCAACTTACATACAGACACGTTTAAGCATGCTAGGGAACTATTATTGCTCTCACTCACTGACAACAAATTCAGACATTTCCCTTCCATAGCAATGGCTTATGAACCCATTACAAACCCGAAAATTGTAGTCAATAAAAACCATTTGACCTCCTTCAATGTGAGCTTGTGTTCGAATAGCCAAGAGTACACTACCATAGACATATCTTCCAACGCAATCAGGCGTCTCACCAACGATACGTTCGTGTTAACCTGCCCTACCCAGAATCTTCTCATCGGCGGAAATCCCATCGAGTCTATTGATCCAGACACAGTCGCAGCACTGCCAGTGCGGTTTCTATCACTAGCCCACTTTAGCTACAAGTATGTCTTACCGATCAGAGAACTTCAAAATCTATTTCTGGGAGTGTCAATGTCCAATTGGATTACAGAACTTTCCTTGAAAGGGGTGTGTTCGTTAAAACAATATCCACTGAATTTCTTCCAGCATTTTCATAACAAGTCTTTAACGAGACTAGATCTGTCTGTCAACGGCCTAATTATCATCGATCCTCCAATATTAAACAATCTATCTCACATTTCGCAACTTGACTTAAGCTACAACGATTTATCCGTAATTTTGCCCGAATCATTTGTTGGAATGACAGACCTTCGCGTTCTGTTTATGGAAGGAAATGACCTTCGGGAATTTAACCCAAGATGTGATGAATGGACAGTCAAAATTACTGATCTCTATCTGAACGATAGTAAATCATTATCGTTGCAGAATTGCACCTTCAATGGCTTGGAACACTTACGTTTTTTAAGTTTGGAGAACGCTAAAATTAATCATATGAATATTAAATCCAATAGCTTAATTACGTTGCACACTTCACGGGTTGATTTCTCCGAAATGGACCTTGGTAATTTTATTTACTTTGATACTCCCAAACTGCAAATTCTGTATTTTCAATCCTTTACAACACGATTTGTGTATTCTTGGAAAGTGACATGTTTCAAAGATGCGAAATACTTGCAGGAAATTTTCTTGGATAATGCACAGTTGTATGTACACTTGTTGTGGGACGTATTTGCTAAAATTTCTTTATTCCATGGTATGCATCACCTTACTCGCCTCTCTCTCAGGAGCAACATTATTGGAGAGGTGACACCCGGAATATTCTGGAACTTGACAAACTTGGAAGGACTTGATCTAAGTTACAATAGAATCAAAACGATTCCAGCCACAGCCTTTGAAGGAATGATTTCTCTTCGGATATTACACCTAGAGGGCAATCACTTGTCGTTTATCCTCACTCTCGCCCTAGTTCCTCTGGGGTCCTTGTCACATCTACATCTTGATGACAACGCAATAGGTTACCTGGATGAAGACTTCGTCGGGTCATTTTCAAACCTTACTAGCTTGACTCTTGCTGGCAACCACTTAGTGGGTTTCAATCGCAGTACATTCCTCTCCGTCCGGCCCTTCTTAAAATCAATCGACGTATCACGAAACCCTATTGCATGTAACTGTTACCTGAAGTGGTTTGTAGAGTGGTTTGGTGATACACTTTCTAACCCAGACGGAACTTTGTGTTCAACGGCTATGGCAACTCTACAGCCTTTACGTGGAAAGCAAGTTTTGCTTTTGAAGTCAGGTGAATATTGTCAGGAGAAGATATTCATCTATTGTCTCGTGTCACTAGCACTCCTTGGCACAGCGTGTATCCTGATTCTTGCGTACTACCACAGGTGGTTACTGCGATACAAATTATTTCTCTTGAAGCTCGCTATTTTGGGTTACAAGGAGATTCAGGATGCTCGAAACCATGAAGACTTCGACTATGATATCAACATAATGTTCACGGAAGCTGACGAAGAATGGGCCGCGCGTTATTTCCGACCTGTCCTCGGTGAAGTGCTTCCGGAATTCCAGAGGATCGCCTTCGGTGATGAGGATCTGATGCTTGGCATGCACTACCTGGACGCCGTCTGCCATGTCATCGAGAAGAGCTTCAAGACCGTGCTGCTGCTCAGCAGGGCTGCCGTCAGGGACAACATGTTCATGACCAAGCTTCGCATTGCCATGAACAACGTGAATGACACCGAGATCGAGAACGTGGTCCTGGTTTTTATGGAGAACATTCCTGACGATGAGATCCCGTACGTGGTCAGACTCTTCCTGAGTGAGCATGGTTCATATATGACTTGGGTCGAAGGCGAGAGAGGCGAGAGGTACTTCTTGAGAGAGCTGAAGAAACGCTTGACGGTTAATCTGAGAGTCAACAATTTGATTCCCGCAGAATAGAACAACTATGGATTTCAAATAAGCTATGTCAAGGTTAGATATTGAGCATATACCAACAATGCAATGTATATACATGTATATTATGCATCACGCTGGCACTTGTGTGTTGTTTCTATGGCCCTATACCGCACGATGTTAAAGGGAGTAAAAGCTAAGTATACGTAAGTTTGTCTTTTGGTAGCTCTTTGCCTTTCTGTTCCTTCTAAATCTTATGTAATGCAAGTAACCCGGTGTGAGCGCATAATCTGTCCAAGCGGATAACTTGTCTGAGCCGCAGTAATAAAGTGATGGCAATATCGTGTATTAGGCCCCCTGCACTACCGCTATACCATGTATACTGTATACACGTATATAGCCAATGAATCTTAACTTAAAGCCACTAAATCTGACTTATAGGCACTAAATCATACCAATAGGCACTAATCTGTGTAAAGGTCTACAATTGTACACCCCCTGGCATTTCAAACATATATGGCCGATTGAGATAAAATTGGCACAAATTGATGCTTTAGTAATGATTGATAAGTGACAAACATTTCAAAGATATTCAAAGGCGGGAACTCACGATATCGGCGTCGACATCCAATGCGATCGCGATGGAGAGTAGCTGTTCCCTCCGATCGTACGACCAATTGTGATCGATCACAAACAATCATAACGCTGTG
>JAUELG010431119.1:1273-12593 GCA_031471515.1 Dendraster excentricus | reverse complement strand
CTTTCTGGTAAAAGCACAAATTACGGGGGCCAGAAAAATAAAAGCATGAATAGTGCAGTTTCTTTTATAAAAAGGGCACGATCGATATTTGGGTTAGTGTTATCATTTCGTACCTAGATGACGCTACTCTGTTACATCGGTTTCGTGTCACGAAGTGACAACAATAACACGGATATCGTTAAAAAAACAGCACCTGTCATGCTTTCAGTTTTCTGGCCCCCGTAATTTGTAATTTCAGGAAAGCCTCAACATATTTGATCGACAATATCTATTTCACCACCCCTAACACCCCCCCCCCCCCCCAAGTATAGTCAGCCACTCATTCTCATAAACAGTCAGTCAACATATAAACCCTTTCACACCTTTGGACTATGTTCTTGTTGCCATGTGCAATTGGGGATAATAGCTCACAGTGATGTACTGTGGTCAGACTGATGGGGGGGGGGGGGGATGCAAGTTATTGGGGGCACGGGCCAACCCCCCCCCCCCCCCCCATGTCATAATGCCACTATTATAGCTTGTCTCTCCTCTTTATCAATGAAAATACTTCAGCTTTGCAACATCCGGACAAAAGGACACTTCCGCCATTTCATAGTTCACTTTGTGTTTGTAATGCGTCAAAACTAAAACCTGAAACAAAGTAATAGGAGTTGATTGGTTGTCTGTAAAGATTTACGTCATTAAATTTTCACAAGATACTTGAAAATATCCATTGAAACAAGGAAGTTGTGACCTCCCTTTATTATATCAGATGCAAATGTCTTTATGTTACAGCTATCATTGGATGATAATCACATCATTGACGACTGTTTATTTATAATTAAAATATCTCTTTCAGTTTCATTTCAAAATAGAAATTTTGAGATTGAGTCATATACATCATAAATGTATCGTTTGGAACCATCTTTAAAAAAAAATTAGTTATGTACACGTACTAAAAAAGGAAACATTATATCCAGTTGGAATTCTAGCAGCTCCCTCGTACCTTGTTGTATTTGTATTTACAATAAGAGAAAATGGAACAGGTTTCGGTTTTTCAAATTTCCCTTTCGTTAGATATACATTATATTGTGTTAAAAAAGATATTTACGATTAAAGTGTTCAGATTAAAATCATTCACTGGACTGTGAATGCAAAGAGTTAGTGAATATCACTTTACATTTTTGCTCATTACTCGGCCATATAAGGTCCATTTAACTTGAAATTTTAACAAAACCCAGCGGACACATTAGTTAACAACAATATCTATTGTATCAACCACTCATCACTTTGTGCAAAGACACAAGATGCCTTTAAACTTATCAATGGTATCAATATCATTATTTATATTTTTTGAACATTTCCTCTGGAGATTGGTTAAACCTAAAGACCAGTATTGGGAAATCGCATTATTGGTCAAACTAATCGATTGATATTATTGAAATAACATAAAAAGGAGCCTGTGTGAAAAAAATCGGAACCGTAAAATTATCAAATGCAGAAAAATCAGTGAAAACGTTTATGAAAGCCACAAACATTGAGCCTGTATTTACCGTCAGATTGTCCCTTCTCCCTCCCGTCTTCGCCGGCCGCTACTCAGCTCGTTCAGCGCTATGCTTAGCGCGGCGAATTATACTCTGCACTCTTGCCATAGGGTTTGTACGCGGTAGCAACTATAATACGACCGCCTTCGCAAGCCGTCGCGATATTGTTAGGGTCTGACATATATGATACTTTTACAAATAAATCCATTAGTAGGCGGTTTCCCGTCAAAATTTTTATCATAACGTATTTGTTAAAACATAATCTTTCACATGATTGGGAATAAAAGCTTCCATTTCATTTTTTGAGAAGGGGGGCACTACCAAAACAAATCTTCACCTTCAAGGTATTAAATCTCATCCATGAGGACAAATTTGTTATTTAAATGAACTAGCCATTTTTTAATGGTAGAGAGTTTACTGTTTTCATCTACAGGATGTCTCAAAAAGAATGGTACACTCAGGAAGAAAATTATTAAAATATGATAATATGATAATTTTTAAATTATTTATTATTAAAGAGAAAGAGATGTGCTTTCAGATGCCCTTTGTATGACGTATTTCCATTCAGCGGATCTCAAATTATGTTGGATTGAATACAAACATTCAAAAACCTACATGTATTTGTGCCGATTTGCGTATTTGCACTAAAAAATGTTTGACATTTGGTGCGCACATTTGTTTTCTTATTAAGAATTATGATATTATAACAATGTAATAGTGTCTAGACTACAATTATAGTTGTCACTTTTGACGGTGGAAGGGATAGCGATGGTAACATTTTGTAAAATATCCTTAAAAATCAAATTTTCTGGATAGTTTGTCCTAATTGACTTTGCTCAGGATTCGGATTGACTCATATTCCTATCACTTTGACAGTTCCGAATGGTGTCGCATAGGCGTTTGCCTTGTTATCATTTCCCGTTATTGATTGTGGACACTTGTAAGGCTTTGCATTTCAATATTGAGACCATAAAGAGAGTTTCCACAAAGATATATGATTGTAAAATGTAGCTTAGGCTCGCATTGTAATAATATATTAATGCTCAAACACTTCTTCAGTAGACGAACCTTTGAAGACAGCCTTTGTACAGCCTCTGTTAAACCAACACAAGGCCTGAGATCTATTGAATCGAATTCAGACATTGGTTACAATATGTTTAAGCACCACGTTTAGCCAGTATTGAATAATGACTTAATACATGTTACATTTGTGCTCTGAAAAAATATTACATAATTGTTAAGTTATATGCAGAGCACGTCAATAGGCACAAAGGGTATTTCAAATGTTTGCAACAAATGATCATATCTCACGACTTATAAATCAAATACGGCTTAAATAAAAACCACCAGAAGGCCTGATTATTCTTCTTTAATATGACACCAAACATGTATGTTTTATAAATTACCTTCCTATCTTAAAAAATATTTTCCAACTGTACCATTCTTTTTTGAGACACCCTGTACTGTCTTAACTGGGCCACAATTTTTTTTTAAGGTTAGCGTAGTGTCCTGCCTAAATAGATGATTCGAGGTTTTTCTAAAGACAAAAAATGAAGGGGTGCAATTAAAAAAGTATCTTTCTTCATTAACTGCACTGGTTGGACAAGTGACTTTGAATTGTATTTCCTCTACATTGAGTTTCACTTGCCCCGGGCAGGCAGGCAAGTGGGTTGGTAGCGCCCCGGGTAAAGACTTACGGATTCAGCATGCTCTTGACGAAAAATGAAACGTTGAATGAGACATCCGGCGCGCATCCTGCATTGAGGTATAGGTAATCCAGCCGAGAAAATCTATGTTGAGAGAACAAAAAAGGGATTGTTTCAATATACATATAATACAAAGTTATGAATGGCATGTGAAAATAACCATCATCCCTAAGAATATATACATGTACTGTACATCATGCCATACATTACATTTACAGAATATTTAAAGGTAGGGTTGAGTATCGGTAAATCCCGAAGTGCCCCCCTAAATTTTTTGCGAGATAATGAAAAACTGACTGTCAAATTCGAAAGAACATACCATTTTAATAAGAAAAGAAACTTTATTTGATCAAAATCGGTTCAGAAATGACTGAAATATCCGTAAATATTGATTGTTCAAAAGGGTTAGTCACCGGCCATCACCTCGCGATATTTTTAGACTATTCATACAAATTTTTTAAATGCTCGAAAACTACTGTGAAAACATTCTAAATAGGTTTTAAATAAATCGTTGATGATATTTCTATTGATCCAAAACATTAAATGCACAATTTTGTATGAACAAAGGCTTAAACCAACGATTTGTTTAAAAAGCGCCCTCTACGTTAACGGCTTTTTTGAATGATTACATTGGTTTGTACGTAGTTGTTTGAAATTATTTAAACTTTTGGAGCATGGTGAAGTTATTTCTAATACTTTGTTCCGTAATGGTGCACGTTTTGGTTAGTAAAGTTAAGTGTGACCAATACTCAACTCTACCTTTAACTTTTAAATCTTCATTTAGTGTTTGATATACAGACAAGCCACATGTTCTCATATTGTTTCATAATTTCTTATGTATTTCTTTGTTGTTTTTTTTAGTTTGTATGTATTTTTTTCTAATGATAAATCAACTAATTTGAACCCCAAAATAAACACCTAGACTGTAAACAAGGCCAAATAACCAATGATATATCTCTCTTTATGAAACTGATATTTCAATATGTTTTGCACACAATTCACAAAATTTAGTGATTTTCGGGCTGACATGCATAGACAAAAGGTCACGTGACTTTATAACAGTAGCTCCAATTAAAAAAAAAAACTTCAAAAGATGCGCGAGACCCAAAAAAAAAGTCAAACACATTTTAGCTCTAGATCTTTTCACGTTAAACAAATTATCACGAAAAATATTGAGGGGGCCATTCTATATAGCCCAACACTTGTCTAACATTCCAGCAAATATTATCGTTTTTGTGACATTGTAACGCAATGCAAAATACACAGGATTGCATGCAGCGTAAGTACTGTTCACTTTGCTATGTTTCACTCGGCAAACTGCAAAAAACATCGGTATCAAATGATGGGTTAGAATTGTCTTTGTTTTGAAAAGCATTAAAATATCTTTAGATTTGCATTTAGTTGAATGGTATTATGTCACAAAAGTCAATGCTGGAGGGTGTTTTTAGGGGTGGAGCTTAGCAGGTAGAATAAAAGAAATTAAAAAAACGTATAACAAATATGACAAAAATGTTCATTAAATATTCCAAAGATATGTGATGTATTCATTACAGATCAACAAAAGTCAACATGCATTTGTAATTTATTCATCCTTCTATCCATCTATACTGACCATATAACGTTTTTTTCTAGATACATTCATCCAATAGAACATACTCATAAGAATGTTCTAGCCATGACATTATTCGAGAGAAATTCATGGGATAAAAAAAAAATCCACTTTATATTCTGTATGATGTCATTTTACTTTCTGACCAAGAGAAAATAGTATTATCACTATTTTGCCACGGGGAAAGTAGTGATAATAGTAAAAGAGTATCGTACTATGGATCGCTATCGATCCACGTATCAATCAATCATGCACAGAAATATCTAGCGATTGAAAGCTAAATGTGATAGGATAACACCCAAATCTGGTGAGTTGTGAGCAACTGTATATGTATCGGTGAAGCATGGAGAAAGAACCCAAACCATTGGAAGACTTGAATCTTGTCTCCAAGACATTCATCGTTGGATGCAAGACATCCGACTTGTAATAAATGACAACAAAACAGATGTACTGCAAGTGCCTGAAATACCATCTATCCGTGTTGGCGATAGCCGGGTCTCATGGAGCCCTGTGGTTCGAGATCTTGGAATAGTCATGGACAATCACAGATCACTCCGCAAACACGTCAACATTATCTGTCACAACGCTTCACGTATCTTCACAGAATTGGGCAAATTTGACATCTACTCAACAGAAGCACTACAGAAATTCTTGTTCACTCCTTCATCACCTCCCACCTGGACAATAATAACTGCCTCCTCTACAACATTCCTCAAAAAGATATCGCCAAACTCCAGTGTATACAAAACTCTGCTGCTCCCCTTGTAACCTTGCAATCATCGAAGCGTACATACATAACACCCATTCTCAAAGACCTCCATTGGCTGCATCCGGGATACGGTATAAGATTCTGCTGACTTTCAAAGTAATCTATGAAACTTTCTCCGACTACCTCTCAGGACTGATAACTCCATACATAATGGCATGATCACTCCGCTCTGCAGCTCACAATCCCCTCACTACCCATAACACCAGAACTGTGCAACTTGGATCCAGAATGTTTGCCTCGGCTGCTCCTGGTAGTGGAGCTCTCTTCCTATTCACATCCGCTGCATACACTGAGAACTAGCCAAAGAAGGCGTCGGGAAGACACATTTTCATTCATTGTAGGACATTATCATTGAACATGTCATAACTAACACCATAATGCAGAGCTATACAAAAGTGTGTAAACAAAAATAATTCAGACAAAAAACATGCCTAGAATTTGAATCTATAGGCCTTCAGTGCGCCCCTCAGAAATAGTACTTTTAAAGTTACCTCAGAGCACATAGTTTCAACTAGAGCCTCTCAAAACATGGTATATTTTATCGGGTGCAGTGTTCGTTATTCCAAAGGTTTGTAATTCCAAACACACAAATTTAGTTTGTTTATCCGAACATTTGTTGCATTTTTCCGATTTTTTTTGGGGGGGATAGGTTAACCTTCAGAATAACGAGTCTTTAGAATAACGAACCTTTTTTGGAGCATCTAGTCTACAAACCTTCTCTTGATCTCTGCACAGGCCTGGTAGACTGAGCTCAGGTTACTGGTGTCCAGTTGTACAGTCTCTATGGTGGCACCGGGGTGAGATGTGAGCAGAGACTGGCGGGCTTCCTCAGCCTTGGTGGGGTTGCGACATGCCAGGATTATCAGAAGACTCAGGTCTACGGCCAGCAAGCGGTCGACAACGCGGTAACCGATACCACTGTATAATAGAAGAATAAAGTAAATTGGCAACAAAAACAACATTTTGTGTGAGTGTTAGTTGTCTGAAGTCTGAAGAAGTGATATGTTAGCAAAGAAAGAAAGAATATATGAGCTCAGGTAATGACTAGCACTAATTGACGCACTTATAAAGCAAAGCTTGGTTTGATACATGATTGGTAATAGAGCGTCCATTTCATTTTTTGAGTGGGGTGCTTATGGGGCTGCAGTTGCTGCTACTGCTACTGCTGCAATAAATGTGGAGGTAGTTATTTTATGATACTGTACATTTTACCTGCTAGCAGCAGCAGTATCAGTAGCAGCAGCAGTAGAAGCGGCAGTAGCAGCAGCAAAATAGCAGCAGTAGCAGCAGCGTGGACATTTTTCAAAGCCTAGACCTGGACCAATTTTTGGAGGCCTAGATCATAGACCAGACGCAATATTCGTAACCAGGACCAGGACCTAGCGGTTCATAAAATCCTTTCAGCAGGAAGGGGGAGGGGGGATAGTCGTGGAAAATTTTCAAATTCAAGACCAGAACCGCAAAAAAATGCAGTCTCGACCAGGTTCAGTCTCAAATTTTGGCAGCCGAGCCCTGGGGGATCTGTCCTCATAGAAAGAGGGGTATCATGCGTAACAAGGACTTGCCAAAAAGTACCATAAACAAGTATTTGTGTGGTGCAAAAAATACACCCTAAGTAAGTATGATTATCGGTTATTTGAGTAATTGGTTATCAATTTTTTGAAAACCCCTAAGCAAGTTATAACTTTTGTTGATACCATAAGCAAGTAATCCCGGAACACTGGGATAAATCCAGGGGCTGTCTTTGCGAGCATGTGTGATGTTTTGGACCGTGATTTGGTGGATAATTCAGCTCAAAACGGTGACAAAAACTTCTTATACATGTTGAATAAACCCTAAGTACGTAAACTGAATTTTAAGACCCTAACTGCATAATTCTTCAGTTAAAAAAAAAGATATTTTTTCCCCTGATTTGAGGTGATTTTGAGACCCTATTCACGTAACATACGTAATGTGCCTGATCATAAAAAATACCCTTTTTACGTGAATTATTGGTCACGTGGGGGTGACTGAGACGGGGGGGGGGGATAGGGGCCACCAAAGCTTTTGAGTTCAACCGTTTAGAAGTTGGAATATTATTAATTAATCATGAAATGTTATGAGTTGGGATTTTTCCAATATATGGGATACAAATATTGGGAAGCTTATTGGGGTCCAGGGGATGAAGCCCCCGGAAGCCTTGGTATTTGTAATATCCTGATATACATGAATATGAGGTTTATAAGTAAATATAGAATTAGGTTAGTTAACTATTCTTTAAATACAAACATATAGTGGAAACTGACTAAAAATATTTAAATGATTGAAAATGTGCAATGAAAAATAGGCTTCGCCGGGAATCGAACCCAAGATGGGTACGCCCACCGTTCAAAAGTCTTTGTGGCTTGATGGTTTAGCAAAGCCTATTTATATTTGCACATTTTCAATCATTAAACTATTCTCTAGTTATTAGCTTTTGATGTATCTGTTTAGAAATTGGAAGATTACGTGCACATTGCAAGCATCATATTATGAGTTGGACTTTGTCCAAATGAACTATAGCCCTTTAGATACATGTACATAGATTGCAATCATCCTGGTGGAACCCTGAATAGCATCAGTTATGGGATACCCACATTGGGAAGCTTATTGGGGTCCGGGGCGGGGGCCCCGAAAGCTCTGGGATTTGTAATATCAAGATAATTATAAAGATTGTGTCCATATGTAAATGTACAGTCATGTATTCTTTCGTTAATTAGCTTTGGATTTAGCTTTTTAGAAATTGGAAGATTATTAAGTGCACATTATAAGCATGTTATGAGGAGGGTTTTGTCTAAGTACGGATGAACTGCAGCCTGATAGGCGACATACTGTCGATTTCAATGATCCTGATGGAATCCTGAAAAGAATGAGTCAAGGGATACCTACGTTGGTAAGCTTATTGGGGGTCCAGGGGCGGAGCCTCTGAAACTTTGGGATTTGTAATATCCAGAAATGCAGTTAACTATTGAATATAGAGCTAAATTTTAGTGAGTAAAGCACAGACGCACAGTTGTCAGTGAGCCAGGTTTGTCTGAAAGTGTGCCAAGAGAGAAGACCTGCATGAAATTACTCAATAAGTACAGGGCCGGGACTGGGTCAAATAACCTTAATAGGGGTTCCTGGGGCGCAGCCCCTGAAAATTTTGGATTGGGGCAGTTAAGCATGTTCAAAAGTGGTTTAAGAAGACTGTAGTGACAACTACCACTCATTTATTTTAATGTTATTATATATTTGTCAACCAAAATATTTGGGGGATGATAATACAGGCCATCCCCCCTTCTGAAATATTGGGGGGGAGGAATTAATATGTTCCTCCCCTCATCCCCTTCGTGATCGACGCTAATCACAACTACGTATATTTGAATCTTTAAAAAAGATATAACACATACAAGTATTGTCCAAGGCTGTTTGAATCAACAGGTAAATTGTCATAATCAACTTGAAAATCTTTGTTAAAAACAAATACTATTAATTTTCAATGCAGATTTCCTTAAGGCCAAGTCCCAGATTGACGATTTTTGCGGCGAATTACGATTTGACATTCTTCGATACATCGTGTTTACATCGTATTACATCGTGTTAATTCTTCCCCAAAATCGTTGCGCATAGTGAATAAAATCGTGAAAGTGGAGCCAAAATCGCCGTCTATAACTGCTCAAAACATTCGCCGCGCAACGGCGATTTTCACCGAATCTATTGTATTTACCGTTGCATAGTCGTGTCACGTCGAGTCTCATCGTTGCAATTCGTATCGCTTCGTTGTGAAGAACGCCGCTTTCCGTTTTTGATCTGACCATGGGATTAGATACTTACGTAATACATAATCATCACGAGAGGGGCATGGGGTGAATGAATAGATAATCCCATCTATAGAATTTGTATCAATGGCAGATCTACGCCCGTGGAACTGACTCAACAAGTCTGAGTCTTTATTTCGTGCACTGCACGATCGGTCAATAAAAAAAATAATGTGACAGTCACACCACAAACCGTATACAGACCGAACTTCCACTTTATTGGGCACCAACAAGAGCCCGAATGGGGTTAGCCGTCGCAAAAAAGGCAGACAATTCCTATACCACTCTGACACCAAACCGCCAGCACCGGCAGAACGTCCCCAAAACGTCCCAGAATTAGTCGGTCTCGGTTACGTTTGGATTCGGTTCGGCGGTGAGACTGCTACATAAAGAAATCGTTGTGGTACGGCGAATGTTTTGAGCCGGGTCAAAACTATCGTTGTACAAACATGAAATACGGCGTTCTCCGCGATGCGCAACGATTTGAACAACGAATCAACACGACGCGCAACGATTTCGGCGATTTGCAATACGAATTATAAATCGTAGTAATTCGCCGTAGAATCGCCACTATGGGACCGTAACTTTTTTTTCTGCCGTGATTTTTCTACCACGATGGTTAAAGACAAAGGAAGGACGAAGTGACTCGTCGCACAACGAATTAGGGCGATATTCGTTCTGAGTCGCCGTACGATTCTTCCTAATTCGTTGTAGAATTGTGGCAAAATCGAGTTGATTCGTTGTAAGTCGTGTCGATTCGCCGCAAAAATCGTCACTCGGCATGGGACTGGGACTTCACAGAACTGATAAAGGTACAAGGAGTAATACAAATACACAAGTATCATGAGCACTCATACATGGACGATCTTTGACAGCTTAAATTCAAGGCAGGTTTTATACTAAATAGAATAAAATGGGATTGAAATGTTAACCATTGAAAACATCAAGGTGTCAACCATTTTTAGGAGAGGGAGGCATGGTTCATAAGTAGACAGTCTTGATACAACTGTAAGCTCCTTCTACAATAGTGACAATGACAAAGCCACAAAAGATATTGTAACCAAAACGCGGCACCATTTCGCTCATCTTGCGTAAGTTGCCTTAGACCATAGAGCTGTACCGTGTTTCAACTATCAGACAGCATCATTTTGCATGAAATAAAATGTAAATCGGAATTTCCTTTTCAATAATAAAAAGTGAATAAGAATGGTCTAGTTTGATGTCTTAAACAGATGCCACGTATTTATAATCACAGCTAAGTAATGTCATGACAAATCAAGTACAAGTCAATCAAGTCGAATATACTCACGCGTTACCGCCAGTTATGAGGACTAATTTTCTAGTTGGGTCAACCATGTTGTTTTATTCAATGTTTTCTCTGATTTGTAAGTAACTTCAGATCCAGTGACAAGCAACTCTCTTTATAGCCCTTTTGAGGATTTTGCCAGAGGCAGAGGAGGAAGGTAGAGTCGGAGCGTTGCTGTCGTTGTTGTTGCTGTTGTTGTTTAGTTATGGCGATTTGATGCACAGGCTAGAGTTGAAGGGACTACTTCAGCATCTAGATGGTCTAACTTTCACAATTCGGCTCTCTGTACGTAAATTTTCCTGAGGAAAAATAATTTGGCAGTCATTTCCCATGAAATCAATCAATATGTGGAGTAATTAATAAATATTCAATTTACCTGGGAATACCCCTTTTACATTGCCAAAATGTGACGTCATCTAAAGAACCGACTAAATTCTGTAGATGACGCATCATAATAAAATGAGCCAAAGAATTGGCATCATGTTGGCGATTCTTAACCCTATAATGTGAGTAGGGCGTAAACTGGTTGCTACGTGAGATTTGGTATCCGAAAATCTGTCTTAAATCACTGCTGTGGCTATTTTCATGG
>JAUELG010431008.1:0-12593 GCA_031471515.1 Dendraster excentricus | reverse complement strand
TTGTCTCGTAAGAAAACATTTGGTTCAGCCGTTTGGTTATTCACATTGTAATTTCTTATCTGATAAATATTCCGTAATGGTTGGCATCTCTGTGGTGCTTCCAATTGATTGATTCTTACCAAACTTGCTGT
Organism: Dendraster excentricus; assembly: GCA_031471515.1. NCBI lineage: Eukaryota > Metazoa > Echinodermata > Echinoidea > Clypeasteroida > Dendrasteridae > Dendraster > Dendraster excentricus. Next base: position 12,462 of record JAUELG010431008.1, on the reverse strand, counting down.
ATGTATGAATAGTGGGGTGATAATTATCAAATTAGATTTGAGGTTATAGGTCAAGGGTCACAGGTCACATTCGCATTATCTCAAGAACCAATTGACGGATGCTCACCAAACTTTACACATGTATGTATCTTGAGATGACAGACAACTTATCATATTTGGGAGTCATGAGGTCAAAGGTCAAGATCACTTCACAGCTTATATGTGTGACAAAAGAGCTCATAATTGTGCTATATATCATGTTAATTTGGGCTTGATATAGATCATGCAAAGGCAGTGTCATAATTTTCAACTGTGAATATGAATATGAAATTGTTTTATATAGTGCTAAAAGTAGACTAGTATAGATGTCTTATTTTAGTGCAGCAATCCAGTACTGGTAGGCACTAGATTGCATGAAGAAAGGGATTAATATTAGCACAGGAAATCTAAACAGATCTCCATCCAGCGCTGTGCCGGCAGACTGCGCTGGCTGCTAATTCATCTCATTTCAGATGCCATGCACAGGGTTTGAACCAAAGACCTCACCACTGAGAGTCAAGAGCTCTATCCAATATACGACACCTCTACATAATGACAGTAGCATTTTCGTTATTATATACCTAGAATTCCCTATAAGATTTTTTTTAAACAACTTTTGCTAGGTATAATGAATATCCTGGACAGGACTTGAACCCAGGACCCTCTACCATGTTAGGCAGACTCTGTAGGCCTATCCACTGATCTGTCTTGGATTCTTACTCATCTTTGTATTCTCCTTATGATATACCTAAAATACAATTTAAAAAAAAAGTGAATTCTTACTCTGCCAGGATTTGAACCCAGGACCCTCAACCCTCAACCTCATCTCTCTAGGCAAACTCTGTATCCACTGGACTGTCTTCGATCCTTGGTTTTGTTGGTTTTCTCATTCTTATGTACCTAGAATCCAATTTGAAATAAAAAAAATATTTTGTTCCCCTCACTGGATTTGAACCAGGGATCTCTACCATGCCAGACAGCCTCTATATGACTGACCCGTCAGTGGATTAGTATTTGAAACCTTTTCATTTGTATTATGAACCAAAGACTTGGTTTCAAAAGAGCAAATGGGCATTTCCATGGGATAATGGACATGAACTAAAAGAAAAACAAATCCCATTTCATTTTTCATGCCTCCGCCAACAGCAAAGTTTAAAGAACTGTTGTCAGATTTTAATTTGACTTGGTATCTGAATGTATCAGTGCATGTTAATTTGGGCTTGATATTAAAATCGTGTGATAGCAGAGGCATAATTTTTGATTGCTTGCAATTGAATGTCCATCTAGTTACTTTCTGATTTTGACAATTAGATTTTTTTTTTTTATTCAATCCCCTATAGTGAAATCCTGTTATAATGAGGTCGCTTATAACAAGGTACTGTTTATAACAAGGACAATTCTTATAAAGATGTAAAATTGATGGTCCTCACTACTTCATTATAACAGGGTTTCCCCAGTAATTGCCCAAGTCGAGATCTATTCAAGTCCTCTTCTCTTTATATTCTATTATTTTTAATCCTACATTAAGTTGAATGTTTTCTTCAGTCCTGTGAAATTACCTTGTCACAACAGAGCTTGTTATAAAGAGGTTTGTGCAGATGCCTTTGCTACTGTATTCGTGGGACGGGAATTAGTAAATAATGGTAAAATATGTAAATAAAATCTCAATTCTATGCAATTTGAAATAACTACATGTACATATATTTGAATATATAATCTAGAACTGTACTTTGTAGCATGACACAATATTCATAAGTAACAAATAATAAATGCAATGCAAACATGTACATTTCCTTGTATTGATATTATTTATTTGACTTGATATATATATATTTATTTTGTTAGACCATTTTATAAACTGATACATGGCAAATATGTACAACATTAGAGGCATTACTCTATTTTATACATGGACAACATACAAAGTATATTAATTTACACATGAATGACACTACTGTATCAAAGAATAAATAAGTTCTTCCATAAACATGTTAAATATCCTAGTCTAGATATGCTCACTTTTCACTTCATGGTATGCTTCATAGCAACATTAATCCTTACCTATAATGGTCTACAATTAAAATGTTATAATGAATATAGCTAGCAATGTAGAAATTCATGCTTAATGAGCTTATCATCTTCAGCAAATTATTTTCCTTCCCACTGATACATTAGAAAGTATATATCATACGCAAGAGTTCAAGCAAATTACAGTCCACCCTGCCTAAGGAAAAGTTGCATAAGTCAAAGGTCTATTCAACTCCTCTTAAATTCTCATATTCTATTGTTTTTAACCCCTCATAAGTCAAATTTTTTCGAAGTCAAAGCTCTTTCTTCAGTCCCAAGAGATTTGACTTGGGCAGAGTTGATTGTATGTGAAATAAACCAGCAACAACTGTACAGTAGTTGTCACCTCTCTTGACTGATTAGCCTGCTAACCAACATACAGTACATGTATTTCATAAAATATCTACTGTATTCATTTAAGTTTGAAACTATACACCTCTACTTGCAGAACTTCCTACAGAAAGGGGAGCAGTTGAAATTATAAAACACCGTCATTGTATAAATATATGCCAGAGATTGCCACAGCTTCAATACATTGATCAATATTCCAACAACTTTCATTACCTTACATAACATTACATTTGAAAGTAGTACAATAGACCGCTTCTGTAATGTATGCAAATAACATGCGTATGACGTCAGACTCCCCGTTGGCAAGCTTAAAAAAGGTAACCATGTCCGGCAAGCTAAGTTTGCTAGAGCTTGCCGGACCTAGTTACTTTTGTTAAGCTTGGCAACGGGGAGTCTGACGTCGTATGCATATAATTTGCATACATTACAGAAGCGGTCTATTTGGGAAGAATACAAGATGTTACACAGGATGTGGTAAGAAAACTGCATCATAAGAAGAGTGGAAACATTTTGTATCTCCGCGTCATAAAATCTTCTTAAAATGGCTGTAAATCACAACATAATTAGTAATGAGCACCATAGACAAGTATTTACAATAATGGCAATAACAAAATCAGTTCTAAGCAATTTAAAACAAAAAGGAGACACCTTTCATCTTTGTTATGCATTGAAGTATAACCAAAGAAATTTCACTTGAGTTGAATTCAATCAGTCTGCACTCTACACTGTCTGAATCCAATGCAGAACAAGACTTCATACAAAAATAAATTATTAATTTTCTAAATATACATGTCTGAAGGAAATTAACAATTCACATACGACATTTATATCTAGGTAAATAGCAAAATGTTATCCTAAATTCATATTCATGTCTGACTAATATGACCTCAACAATAATGGCATGATGTATACATTATCTGATGATTAATCACTGTGTACATTTAGTGGTAATCAATCACTGTATACATGTCTAGGGTATTATATTACATCTGGATTTGCACATACAAGAAAGACAAAGATTAAAATATAATACATAATGCAGCCATATTTGCCTCTAGTAAAATTGATTAGTGACCTACATTATAGTTCCATTATACAACATGTTCATGTACATTTTGGCTTTCATGACAAGGAAACGGCCTTCCTTTACCAACAAAAAATGATAGTTTCAAATATGATTGGACTAAGGTTTGGCATTTAAATAATGTGCAACAGTGTTCTTTAAAAATTCCATTGAATAGGCCACCTATCATAATGTCTCCTTTAAAGTGATACAGGGTTAAGTGTCTAAATCCACAAAAATTATTTGGAGCTTCCTCGTATCTCTTCTGCCGTGTTGTGTAGCTTATAGGGGGAAACAACAAAAAGAGGGTTTATTTTTTTTCAAATGTCCCTCAGTATGAAGATAATTATTGAAAGTAAAGTGTTATACTAACTTTTTAGTAAAAATAGATTTGCCGTAGTTAACTACGTCCTGCCGCGGCTGGTGGCGTGCCATTCGATAGCGGGCTCTCGCGTTTGGGGTGGCCGGGGTTTCGGCCGCTCTGCGCAAAAGACTTCGTCGTTGTTATGCTGAACGCTCGCAAATCTGTACCGTCTGTATACATGTGTGCGTAATTCGTCAACGGAGGATCATTACTGCAACATATCTACGGGAAGCCATCACTATTCGGTGTTACAATATGATCTCAAATTTCGTTTTATCACTAGGTAAACAGTGGACGTTTTCTTTAAAACTTTCAAAAATCTTCTAAAAATATTTTACCATGATATTGATATAGGATTGAAGTCTCAATTGCCATTTTGTGCAACACTTTACCTGGATCACTTTAATCATTATATTCATTAGGCCTAATTATACAGACCTAAGAAATACATTTTGGTAACTTTTTTCCTAATAATATAGGAGAGCAATGGAATATTATGTAAGCAATGTAGATTAACAATGATCCACATGAATTGCACACTTTACTGGTATCACAATACTACAACATCTTGCCTGTCAGTTATCATAATTCAAATGAAAATGAGCAAAGATAATCAGGTTGCTCCGGGATTTGATCCAGAGACCTCCGTATTGTGAACTGAACAAGAGAAAACCTTTACACTGTGTTTGTCCCTGAAGCCCCTCAGTGTTCAATGCTTGTGATGCTCACAGCCTAAGGGTTTTCCATAGCTGAGGTGGTAGAGCACCGGTCTAGCAATCTGGAGGTCTTGGGTCAAATTCCAGAGAAAACCCCCATTTTCTCCGCTCATTCTTCATTTATACTATAATTACTTCTTGATGTTCCTTTTTGATATAATTCATTACAATTTACATCTGACAAACGAGGTTCCAGCAGCAAATGCATGAAGTGCCCTGGCTACCGTTCCATAGACCATACCATCAACCACACATCCTATTTGCCATGTCTACCCTCCAGTCATCAATGCTTCTTCTTCACACCTCATGTCCTCGGTGCTACATGAAGGTATCACATTATGTGAACATGTTCCATACAGTACCAATCCTCTATACTACATATAAGTACACTATGTGAGTCATATGCAACGATCATTCAGGTATATACCCATTCGTCAGGGAAGATGAATGAATAGATCATCTACCTGATGAATGGGTATCAATGACAGATTGTTGCCCATGATGTGAACATATTGCCTCCAGTTACAGTCTATGATAATATATGTATCATACTGTGTACATGCTGCCAAAAAGACGTGGTTTGTTCAATATGCTCAACATACAGTGCATCAGTTTCCCATAAGCAACATTCTTTTTATATATTTATGTATCATTTCACCATCATCCATACTTGTTCCTACAAAGTGATGGTGTGTGATGCCATATCATGCAGTATAAAGCATGCTCCAGCACAACACCAACGATTACTGGTATCGGATTCCTCTTGAAGCAGTTCATTGAATGTATTATTGATCTCTCATGGTGGTGACAGGGCTAGGGATGTGTAGAACAGAATATAGGCTGCAGAGCTCTGAAACAAAGGATACACACAAACAATTTTACATTGATAGATAAGTAAATTTACTACTCACAAACAGTATATATTGATTTAATTGATCAAATAAATTTACAGAATCAAGCAAGTCAATAAAAAATGTCAACAAACCTGAATACAAATATCAGAATTTACACCAAAGCAATTTGCCCCTGAACATGTAAGGTCATTTCCAAGAGATCCCGCATGTAAAGAAGCAAAGAGAGGTATTCGATCCAACTTTATTATGAAGCTCATTTTAATTCTTATCAAGTTTGCATAATTATTCTTGGGCTGTATTTTTTCTCAATAATTGTCTCTCTACCTTTGCCTGTAGATGTATTGGAGGGTTTCATCATGGTATAGACAATGAATGGTCAGAACTGATTTACATGGTATTTCCAGCAAGAATGTGGCAATGTCTAGACAATGAACGGTTAGAACATATTTACATGGTACTTCTAGCTACAATGTTACCAGTGTCTAGACAATGAATGGTAAGACCAGATTTGCATGGTATTTCCAGCTAGAATGCTACCAGACAGTGTATAAGAGGCAAACTCATGTTAACCATCAATGGTCAATCATAACTTCTGGGGGATGATAAACAAAGAATCCAAGCGAAAACGTAAAATCATGGCAGGCTATATTATAATGCTTAAAATACAAGTACAGGTATAACGAGGTAGTCTGGACTATCAAATTTACCTCATTATAACAGGAATCTCAAAATAACCAAGCTCATTATAAGCAGAGCATTACGCCATTGGAACAATTGGGACCACAGGATTCTCCTCGTTATAAACGGTACCTCGTTATAAGCAAGCTCGTTATATAACCGGGTTTCCCTATATCTAAGACTTTGAAGAAATATTTACATCAGTAAGCTAAGGTTGGCTATATAAATAATCAAATATTAAACAACAACTGACCTTGATATTGCCCTGTGAGGCATCATAGACCTCATGATCATCATACTTGTACCATCGCTCTGTTACTGCGTTACGGCAGCACGCAGTGTCTGCAATCAAAACAAATAATAATAATAATAGACAAAGCATTCATCTTTCGCAATCAATTGTGGACACAAATATTCAATGTTGAAGATTTCATTAATCACTGGGCGAGGTGACATTCTAATACCATTGAAAAGACTAGAACAATATTTTTTCTAATCATACGATTATGTGTTTCGGTGGTCTAGCACGTTCCGTGGAAAGGTTACTTTTCAAAAGAGTTGAAGTCATGAAGGCAATCAGTTACTCTGAAGTGCATGAAACGTATCTCTCTGCGAAAGTGACGCAATTGTGTAAAAGACCAGCATCTTTTTTCAACACAGCTATGAGGACAAAAATAATTGGCGCAATAAAACAAATTATCGCTAGCCCATGACTACAAAACTAAATTACCAATTTCAGGAAGATGAAGGGTTATCCTAGGTCTTCTATATTTTTCTTCCTTATTTGATGTAGCTTCACTGCAGATAAATGTCTATTTCTGCACAAGAGCAAAAAGGCATGTACTTACAATGTCCCCCATCCAGCTGGCCGATGTGGTTGGACACCCCATACAGCTTGTAGTTGCAATGGGAACCATCCCGTCTTGGAGGGCCAATCACGTACTTGGACAGGTTGAGATCACGCAGCGGAAAGTCTACATTAGTCTGCAGTTTCTGCCGCCACATGCCCTCATAGTAAAATCTGAAAAACAGCAACAGAGAGTGTTTAAAATAGATATCATGTTAACTACCAATACATATCAACTTTCATAGTAACAGAAAATGAGGTTTTCGAATCCATACATGTGTCTCATAGTATACATTAACAGTATAATTACAGTTATATGCCTCAGTACTGAAATCAATATACGACTGTGTACATACTTTAAACAGCATTGTTTTAACAAAAAAGTCAGTGCATTGTTTAAATGGGTAATTCCAATATTTAATGTGTACATAATTTTAAGGTGGCGACGGTGCACAAAGAGTTTCAATTGATGTAAAGTTGCAATTAATCGCAAGAAATACCATGCAAATTGAACTAATTAGATTTCCACATTCAGTCACATATTCTGACTAGCAATTAATTGAAACTATGATTGATTGTAACTCCTTGTGCAACATTCCCCAATCCCCCCCCCCCTTTTCAGGACAGGGTTAGGGTTAGTACTATCCACCATTGATTGTACATTTCAGTTTGTAGCACCTTCATTGGACCTCTAACAAGTTTTGAAAGGGGTGTTTTACAAAGATCATAAGTTGAACTATGGAAAGCCATTAGTTTCTTAAAAACATTTTTGTTAAGGTTCTTTCAAAAGACATAAACTGTCGATTCAAATCCTTAATATTTCCTATTACCAAGGAATAATATTTGCTTGAATATTTGCTTTTGAAAATATTTCATTCCAAAGCTACGAATGGCTAAGTCCAACTTAGAGTTGTGTTCAAATTAGGATCTTTGTAAAACACCCTCTACCGCACCTTTTGAGATGTATGAGTAGTATCCTGGGCAGCCTCCATATGAGGATGGTTTTCTTGGAGTTGCGTTTGGTCTTACAGCGGGAGCAGTGTGTGGCATTGTCTCCCGAAAGCTTCTCTGGTTGAGAGAACTTGGTTATACAGTCCTGCAGGAGATAATGGGAGATAAAAGGGATCTAATAAGTTTGGAGTTGCGTTTGTTCTTACAGACGACCGTCAGTGTGTCATACTACACTGCCATGCAGGTTACTAACTTACTTTTACCTGTAATGATATTGATAATAAGCAAATAATTACTGTTGGTGAAGGTGACGGGACAAACTATCACTTCCAAGGCTATCTTTCCAAAGCAAAGCTGAGGAAAGATAGTGTATACATTGAGATTACCGAGAAGGTGATAGTTTGCCATCGCCTGAAACAAAAAGGTGATTAATTGCTTTATATTCCAGATCAATTATTTTGAAAACAAATGACCTATAACTAACACAATCATGTATCAAGATTCTATTGTGTGGACTGTGGAATAAGAATGCGCTATATCAAAGCATAGGATTGTACAAACCTGCAGAAAGCATCTACTACTAGAAGGGATTGAGAGGGACAGATAATGACTGTCAGCTTTACATGCTACCCTGCTATGCAGGATCCTAAATTACATTAACCTGTAAATAATAATAATAATAAATAATAATAATTACATTTATATGGCGCTTTATACAGGCATTTCTAAGCGCACTAGTGGTCTGTCTATTTGAAAACTACTGAACACAATAGCATAAAAACAATACAACACCAGAGTTAGAGTAACAAACAACAAATAACAACTAGAATTTTATGCGATGCAATGATTAACTAACCGTGTGTACCTCAGAAAAAAATAAATAAATATAAATAACACTGATAATGCGGTATACTTGCCTGCAGAGAGCATCTACTGCTGGAAGGGATGGGCAGGGACAGGTACATGAAGGAGTCAAACTTGACAGACTTGTTCCCGCAGGACAGACACTCCACCGTGGACTTGAACTGGCCCTGGAACAGACTCACGATGATGGACCGGTTGAGCCGCTCATGGTTGGTCCAGGACTTGGAGGCCGCCACATCATCTCGATACTTAGATAGGTCCTCTTCCTTGATGTATTCCCGCTTCTTGACCTGGACACAAAGAGAACAGAGGGATTAATATGTATGAAGAATATAATACAGGGGACATATTACAATAATAGGGGTACAGGGGGTGCAGCCCCCACCTTGATGGAATTCTAAATGGAATCACAACCCAGGGGTGCAGCCCCCCACCTTGATGGAACGCTGAATGGAATCATAATAGGATGGGGGTCCTGGGGGACCAGCCCCAACCTTGATGGAACTCTGAATGGAATCACAATAGGGTGGGGGTCCAGGGGGTGCAGCCCCCAACTTGATGGAACTCTGAATGGAATCACAATAGGATGGGGGTCCAGGGGGTGCAGTCCCCAACTAGATGGAACTCTGAATGGAATCACAATAGGATGGGGGTCCAGGGGGACCAGCCCCAACCTTGATGGAACTCTGAATGGAATCACAATAGGATGGGGGTCCAGGGGGTGCAGCCCCCAACTTGATGGAACTCTGAATGGAATCACAATATGATGGGGATCCGCATCTTGACCTGAACACTAAGAGAACAGAAGGATAAATCTGTATGAAGAATATAACACTTGGAAGAACCTTGATTTTGAATTCAACTATCAGCACTGGGAAAGTTACCCAACTATCTTTACATCAATGTTGTAGTAAGCATCATAATATGCAGGAATATCAGTTGAAAATTACATGCATGCCACTGAGATGGGATCAAATCTCACCACCTGTTCACCCGTCTCTGTCAGACTGAGTACCTGTCATGCCATGTGGCTGCAGCTATTGCATGCAGTACTGTTGAACTGAAGTGTAGGGGATTATTTGGTTTTGTTTTCACATGTTATTGCTCAAACAGTCCAATTCAAAGCAGTTGTTGTCCAAATCTGCAAAACATAATATGTTATGACGAGTTCTTTCACATGGTAGATAATATAAGAGTAGATTTAACTCTTTGTGTGTGTGAGGGGCATTTCTTGGTATTGTTACTAAGCTGTAACAGTAGTATACGCCAATATTTTCTTGTACAGATATTTTCGCGATTTTAGAGTAAACCTCACAGTTCGTGAGTGCTATTTTTCGCGATTTTAGTGGTGCTTTCATTAGTGTGAATAGACTTAAACCAAAGAGGAAATTTTTGTGATAATTGACTCGCGAAATTCTCGAAAATAAAACCAACGCGAAAATTACCACGTATTCAATACCTCATTCAAGTCTTCATGGAGTCCATCCAGCAGGAAGAGGAGGAATTCCTGGGAGTCATGATGGTGGCCGACGTGTTTCCTGAACTCTGGCACGTACTTGGTGACCGTGTCTCTCAGATCCCTGGGAGCTATTGACCGATACTGCCCCGTCCAGATAGCCTTCACCACCACCGCAAACTCCTCTGCTACCTCCCCACCACGACCTAGGGGGTTCTCTCTGTAAGAATAGCAAATACAAGACATTGGCCTATCCATTAAATTCTTGGTATGATTTTCATAATTCAAATGAAATTTCCCTAAAATTGTACTCTCCAGTGGATGGCCTGTACTAATATTATCTAACACTGCAAAAATCATTATGAGTGTCAGCACAAGTTATCTTCAATAATGCCAATCTTGTCCAAATGTTCTCCAAGTTTCCCTAATCTACGTCCCAAGCTAGCTCTTGGCTTGACTTGAATCAATTTGGCATTTATGTAAGGACCTACACAGCCTCTACACCAGAATTTTTAACACAGACATACACACTGTTGCAAAGTTGTTATTTAAAAAACAATTATTTAACATATATCACTTAATACTTTCTGTACTATTCAATTAATAGTATACATATTTGGCAAAAAGAGGCTGTCAATATTCCCCCCCCCCCATGACAAAAGGTAGAGAGCAGAGATCAACCTATTCTGTCTGCTGCACTATCCAACAACTACAACAACAAAACATTTTTACCAAAATTTTCAAACTGTCCCATGCCCCCTTTTGTCATTGTGGTAGAATATTGGCCAGCATTTCACCTGTTAATATCCTGCAGATAGAGGTCCGTGATGAAGTACTTAGCCAGCTGAGGAGTGTTGCTTAGACACTGGATCACTGAGTTCATGAAGCAGGTGTTACCCAGGTTGCGCAATCCAGTCAACGCTCGCCCCTGCAACAGGTCAACAACAAATTAAAGACATCAAGTTGTGAGAATCAATTATGTGAGTTCGTGAAGCATGTGTTACAAAGGTTGCGCAATCCAGTCAGTGCTCGCCCCTACAATGAAACTAGAACAAAATAAAAACATCAAGTTGTGAGAATCAGTGGTGTGCATAAACTCTTGGATCCTCTCAGAATCTTTGCAAGGGAACAAAAAGGTGGTTGTCATACATAACTAATAAGCCATAGTTACTGAAAAGCCATAATTTCATAGTATTCATGCATTCAATTAACACTTGAAAAAGAGTGTACAAGAGTGTAAAGAGTGTTGCTTTCCAATGCTCCCTTCTCACATGGTGCAACCACAAACCAAACGTATATGAGTGTAAGTTTGCAATACAGGGAAATCCTGTAATAATGAGCTTGCTTATAATGAGGTACCTTTTAAAACGAGGAGAATCCTATGTTCCCGATTGTAAATGTGTCTTATTGATTCTGCAATTTATAACGTGGTACCCGAAGTAAAATCGATAGTCCTGACTACCTCGTTATAACAGGGTTTCCCTGTACATGTAAGAAGTACAAAATACAAAGAATGGCATGTTGTATGGGCTGCAAGTCAGTTAAAGCATAATAATCATAAAATTCAAACATGTAGGGAAACTAACCAGAAATATATGTGATTGAAAAGAGCAAAGAAAAATGGGATTCCAACCCGAGACCCAAGACCCAAGTCGGTAAGAGCACCAATCTAGCAATCCGGATGTCTCGGGTTTTAATCCTGTTGGAATCCCATTTTTCTTTGCCCATAATAATCATGACATACCTGGCTGCCAAATACTGGATTGAGCTGCCGCACTCTGCTCAGGTTTGTAGCCCGGAACTGTTGAGCTGGTCTGAATAGGAACAACAATTATAATGTACGTAATAATTCATTCACTGATAGTTCACTAATAACAAGCATGTTTATCAAGAAAAAATATGTAACAGATGTTGCAGTGGTTACTTTGGTGAGAGAGCATACCAGATTTAATATTTAACAATGTTCAAGAGAAATCCCACCTTATAATCAGACATTTTGTTTGTATTCAGCAAGCACAATCACTCTTATGTCAGCAGTTATTACATATAAAGAATTGTTCAAACTTTTCAGAAAAAAAAACAATAATATACTCAAATTTGTTTGTAGGCTGGGTCATGTTTGTGTTTGCTAACATACATTCAATCAGCACTATCTAATAGTAGACCAGCCACACATCCATAAGTGCTCTAGAAAAAAATTCGTCGGCATTTTTTGTTAATGGCTGGCATCCAT
>JAUELG010430896.1:0-12836 GCA_031471515.1 Dendraster excentricus | reverse complement strand
ATTACCCCTGGGCCCCCCCCCCCCCCCCCCGCTGCCTCCTTATTGGCTCATTTGCTTCTAATTGTCACTTCAACGAGCCTCAAGAACAAACCAATGGTCTATTGTCACATTGATAGTGTGATCATATCTTTGCTACATTTCACTGTGAATAAGCTTTATAAACCTGAGAAGAGACATTTGCATTCATTCCGTATTTCTAGGGAAGGAAAACCTCCTCATTTTTTTGGGTGAAGAGGATCGGCTTGTGTTTCTTTTCATTCTGAGAATGTTGCATTAACAAGGTTTAATCGCATCTTGGTAAGAAAAAGGCAATAAAATGAGGAATAATTTGTTTGTGGTGCTCGCCCTAGTGAGCATTGCCACATCAGTGCTGGCCCAGGGGTCTCCGGCAAAATCTTGCGGTAAGTGGATATAAATTTTGATTTAATCATTACACATTTGTAAACACACACAAATTATACTTAAACTTGTGTAGAAATTTGTGGATTCATAGTAATTGTTACATCAGTGCTGCATGGCCCAGGGTACGTCTCCCCCCAAAATTGCGCAGTTAGTAAATATGAATTTAGAATTAATAATTATTACAATTTAATTAAGACAAATTTTTGCCTAATTATAAATTCACTTGTAATTTAGTGATTCGACTACAAATAGGTGAATAAAATACCTTGAATTAAATTGAATTTAATTGATGTACCACTCACTGAAATATATGAACCAACAGGAATTAGACAATAAGGAATGTATGAAAATTGTATATTGGGCTTGTGTATATAAATATATATTTTCTGTCATAAGAAAGTTTTTGTTTCATTTGTTGTTGTTGTTTTATTAAAGTAAGTTTTTGTAGTTTGTTGTAATTTATACTGTATATACTGACAATTAATTTGAGAGTGCTGCATTGTACAAGCATCGCTTTTTAGTAACGCTCTCTAATTCCAAGTACTAGTTTTTATAAATTATGTTCTATTATCTTGATTTGAATTGTGAAATTACAATATTTTTGTTTTATATGACAGTAAAATATGTTGGAAATGAAAATCCTGAATGAAATGAAATGAATGCAATATGTTAAGTCATCATTGTTACAGGAGAATAGTTTCAAACTTTCTAATATTTTTTTTCTGATTTCTCTGTTTTGCATTGTCCAGATCTAATATCCCATGTCATTATATGAAGAAAATATATATATTCTGCTGATGACGATAAGAACAATATAATACCGATTATAACATTAAATGATGAGTGAGTACTTCTTTTATAGGACGTACCACCAAGATGTCTATTTAGGCATACCATAAATTTCCTCTTCAAGAAATCCTATACCATGATACAACCTTTCTCAAAGAACATGAGAGAAAATAACAAAAACTTTTTAACTTTTGGTTATATGATGACAAATGCAGTAACCGGGGTACCGTGGTACCCCGGTATCCCATGTTGTGTAGCGCCATCTTGTGTCCACTCGAAGTACAACCGTATGGCGTTGTGCATGCAGTGCAGCTCCAGACTGAATGCACGCTATACCCACAGTACAGCCCTAAAAAACTAAATAAATGATTAAACAAAATGGCAGATTTTTGTCTGGTACCCCAGGGTACCGTTTATGTCATCATTTATCAACTTTCTACTAACTTCAAGATGAGGATTTCACCATTGTCTGTAAATTGTGCACATATTACCAATCGAGGGTCAGGTTTTGATAATAAATTTATACTACAAGTAACATTCAAAGAACATGCTTAAAAATATCTGTTAAAAAAAACGCTTACTTTTGGTCTACTTTTCTGACTTCCAGTTGGGGGTTTTACCTTCCCCTGTGAATACACTTATCAATAAGGGGGTCAAAGGGACAGCTAGTCTTCTTTGTTTTTTAATGAAACAGTTCAATGATGATTTTCTTATTAATGCCAAGAACAATATCCCTTTGAGATTCCAAAATTCCCAAAGACTTAACTTATAATTAACCTACCCAGTTCCCATAGGCAACAGGTAAATTTCTGTTATCTACGCTTCTGACCGTTCTAGATGAGGGTTTCACCTCGGCTGTGAATACACCTACCTCAATATGAGGGTTAGGTCTTGACAAGAATAGAGAGGATGTGCAGCTAGTCTTCTTTGTTCTTGAATTAAACAGTCAAATGTTTTTCTCATACATTCTAAGAACAATTTCCCCTATTAATATTTGTTATCTACTTTTCTGACTTCATTCTAGATGAGGGTTTCACCATAGGCTGTGAATACACCTATGAGTATGAGGGTCAGGTCTTGACAGGCATCGAAGGGACCGAGTCCCGTGACTACTCCGCCATCAGAATGTCGGCTCGCGTCAAGCTACAGATGTCTTCTGCTGACCACTTCACCATGCAGGTACATGTATATACCTTCTCTCTTGCTTGGGAAAAAGTTCTGTTTCAAATTTTATAATATTTTTTTTTGATTGTACAGCCATGCATGCATGCACTCGCAAAAGATATCACGAAGGGAACGTCTTGAATAGAATCTTCTACTTGGGTAGTCGACAGGATCCATCAGTCAAGACGTAGAGTCCAGGGGAACCGTTGAGGTGTCCCATTAATTGCCAAGTGAGGCAACTGCTCCCGCAAAGACTCCTTGTGATATAGAATCCAGGATATTATTGGGGAGCACATTCCATTCTGTGACAGTTTGTGGGAAGTAGGATTGACTCCCATAATATACTGTACTCCGCTATCAGACATCATCTTGCATGAAATTACAGATGATCTTCAAAACAGAGTGAACAAAAAATTTGTTTCCCCCATTGAAATGTTTGCAAGGGCAATTGTAGTGCTCACAAAGGCTATTTTTGTCTGTTATTAATTTCAATCCTTTTTATTACTATTCACTATGTAATAATGACTGTAAAGATTCCATTCGATACTGAAAACAGCATTTTCAGTAAAATAACAAGAACACTTTGCATGCATCGGACTAGACAAACAAAAATGTGACATTTTATCTGTAGATACGTTTATTCTTCATTTTGCTCTTTTTTATTTCCTACCAGATGTCCAGGATTGCCCTGCACAAGTACCAAACAGAAACAGAAAGAACCAGTTGCGCTCTTGGGACTAGATGAAAAAAGATATTACATTTTGTTTTTCTATACTATAGATATGTTGATTTTTTATTTTTCTCTTGGTTTTCCCTGCAGAATGAAGTACCAGGCCATTTTAGATGAAATAAACAAGTTGCACTTTTAGGACATAGAGGAACACAGATGTGACATATTATCTATAGATTCATGTACATTTAAACCGAGCATGGTGGCATAGGGGTTAGAGTGTCTACCTTACGCACGGGAGGTCACGGGTTCAAACCCAGACCGGGTCACACCAACAAAATGGTTCCTTTTGCCTTCTAGGCAGACGCTCAGCATTCTAATGGAGAAGAAAGGATAAGTTAGTCACACAAGTTACTAGAGGACTGGCCCCTTCTGTAGCTTTCGCTACAACTAGTAGACGTGTCAGTGCATGGCCTAGGGCTAATGAAGCGGAGATAGGCAGTGCCTTCATGTGCCAAAATTGGCATGGGAAGGACTTTAACTATTAAAGATGGTTGGGATTCGTAATTTCAGATGCACGGCGCCATCTTGCTCTTGATGTGTATTACACTATGCATCCGTGTTATGTGGTGCATGCAAACTAGCCTAGTTCAAAATGGCGGCCTGCAGTGTATCATCCGGACACTTAACCCTAAAAAGACTGGGGGGGGGGGGCTGATTTAGCACCCCCCCTCCACTATTTTCGCGATTATTCTGCAACGCGCGCAGATATTGCCGCGCCACTTCATGAGTTTTTTCATTGAAGTCTCGCGCAACTTTTGACACCAAATTTGTGACAACCGGGTATACCGTTCAAAAGTCACGTGACCTTTTGTAAGTGAGCATCGGCTCGAAAATCGCTAAATTTAGTGATTTGTGTACAGATCCTATGGAAATTGATTTTTTTTCTACAATAGACAAAACCTTCAATATTTTTCATTCCAATCACTGGGATTATCTAATTTTGGGCTAAATGTAATTGAATAATGGTTCATAAGTTTTTCCATCGAAAAAATAATAAAAAAAGGAAAAAAACAAAGGAATACATAATAAATTAAATTTTTGCATAATTAATTAGCTCTAATTAGCATATTATAATTAAAACAAAACAATTAAGTATGCAATATTGTTCAGCTCTTGAACATCTATCATCATGCCAAATTTGGAGTCAATCGGAGTATTGATTGCCGAGAAAACTACAAAAAATACAAAAAATATAAAATTTTCGCATAATTAATTAGCGCTAATTAGCATATTCTAATTTTTATTATTTTTTAAACTATGCAATGTTGTAGATCTTATGGACCTCTATCGCGATGCAAAATTTGGAGTTGATCGGCCGCTCCGCGGCCAAGATCTTAGGGGGGGCCCTTTTAGCCCCCCCCCCCAGTTTTTTGAAGGTTCAAAATAGCCCAGTCTTTTTAGGGTTAATGGTCTTTAACTTTAACATGTTTGTTTATTCTTCATTTTGCTCTTTGTTCCCCCCAGATGTCGAGGGTTTCCCTGCAGAAATACCAGGGTGCGGTTGAGGACCCCAGTCAGCTGATCAATGCCTCTCTCTTCCTGGACATCGACGACAGCGAGCCAGATCTCTTGGACAACCTCGCCCAGCAGACGGACGTCATGTACAACTATGGCCATGTAAGGACCAACTTAGAGGCTCTTTGCAATATGCGCTTTATGAATGTCCATTATTATTATTATTATTGTTATCACTTGATCAATCCATTAAAGGTATATTGGAGAATATTATGGTAAAAAATAATAGTTATAACTTCACCATGCCCAAAAAGTATACACAATTACAAGCAACTAAGTAAAACCCATGTTATCATTCAAAAATTGGTGAGTCCTGAAAAGGACTGGTTGTATTCTTTCTAGGATAGTCCTAAAAATGGACTGTGGTAGTCCTCAAAAGGACTGTTGGTATTCTTTCTAGGAGAGTCCTAAAAAGTACAGTTGTTAGTCCTATAAAGGACTGTTGGATCAGTCCTGTAAAGGACTGTTGGGGTAATCTTGAAAAGGACTATTGATATTCTTTCTAGGAGAGTCCTTGAAAGGACTGTTGGTAGTCCTATAAAGGACTGTTGGGATAGTCCTAGAAAGAACTGTTTGTATTGCGAGGAGAGGGTGGTGGTAGGAGGGGCTCGACGTTTTGAATAGGTTGACTATCCATCGTCAGGAGACTATGTATACAGTATATATTATCATTATCATTTTTATTATGATTTCTGTCCCCCTTTGACAGATTCAGCAAATGTTCTTCCGTCCAGATGAGATGCTCGAATCTATTAACATCAAGCGAGCTATCGTCTCCCTTCTCAGGGTTGAACTACAGAGGGAGACAGACAGGCAGAACATGTTCTCTGTTATGGAGGTTTGGAAATGAATTAAAATAATTCAGTTGATGTACCTTGATCCATTTCTATCCAAAATGTTTGTTTTCAGTTATTAAGTCTTAGATCAATGTTATGAAATTGAACTCTTAGGGGCATTTGAAATTTGTTGGTTTGCCTATATTTCTGTTTTTGACAAGGTTCATTTAACAAACATAGAATATATAAAATGTTAGAATTATATTAAAATGTTGTGCTTCAAATATTCCTGTATCACTTCTTGTTAAAGATTTGATAGATAAAGACACTATGTTGAAGGCTCTTGTTACTTGCCTTCGTTTTTTTTGTCTAGCAAATTGACCTTAGTTCTATATAGTATTAACTGCAGTTTTCTGTCATTTTTCACCGAAATAAATTGTTTAATTTACTACTCTCTCTTAATCATGCAAAAACCATATAAAGACGTACAATTATATCGGCCACATTTATGTAACGATTTGTCTGATCAATTTTGTCTTTCTATGCAGGAGGGAGTGGCAGGCGAATGTGAGACTCTCTACAACGTGATTCCATACCAAACAGGACCCACTATGCAAGGCAACGGTCTCATCCTAGGTACGAGACAAAAGACTACATTTTCACTTGGGCTGTTTATTTTTAAAATTTCATTTATATATAGTATAATATAGAAGTCTGAACAAAAGTCCATAGACTAAATCATTTAACAGGAATTATTGCATAAAAGATTAAGATACACACTATTAACCCATAAGTTAGAACAAGCAAAAATTGATGACCATTCAGTATATTGATATAATACTATAGTGTTTACAAATAAACACTATGTATTATAAACAAATGTCAAGTAGCTACAGTAGTATCATTTTATCATCTTTTTTGGGGTATTGATTACCATGTTAAGTTTCAACATTTTTCTTCCTGGTAATTTAATGAACATTAAGTGACATAAACATGAATACTGTGACACTCTTTTTACACTTGTTTTTTCCATTACCTAGGTTTTCTTTTAAATAAATACATTTAAAGTGCCTCATGTATTATTCATTTTGATAATATTATTACAGAACATAATGTATTATTTGTTATTGTCGCTCTCTTTATAATACCAGCGGAGCGCAACATGCTGAACGTCACAAAATCGGTGAAATTCAGGAATTGCAACCAGCATTCAGAGCGGAGAAGTTCATTCTTACTCAGTGCCCAGCCCTGCCCGGTGTGCTCAGACCCCACCCT
This sequence comes from Dendraster excentricus, assembly GCA_031471515.1. Classification (NCBI taxonomy): domain Eukaryota; kingdom Metazoa; phylum Echinodermata; class Echinoidea; order Clypeasteroida; family Dendrasteridae; genus Dendraster; species Dendraster excentricus. The sequence continues at coordinate 6,182 of JAUELG010430896.1, read as the reverse complement.
CAACAGCACGCAAAACCTGATGCGTTCTTCTGCGGAGTCTGACTATTTTTTTGGTTCAAATTGTTCTTTTCTTGTTTGTTTATATTCTTTTGATTATAATAATATGATCTCATCACAATCTTTATAATACCAGCGGAGCGAAACAAGCTGAACCTCACAAAATCGGTGAACTTCAGGAATTGCAACCAGCAATCAGGGCAGAAAAGGTCCTTCTTGTTCCGTGCTCAGCCCTGCCCGGTGTGCTCAGACCCCACCCTCAACAGCACGCAGAACCTGATGCGGTCTTCTGCGGAGTCTGTCTATTATTTTGGTTGAATTTCTTCTTTCATGTATTTTGCATCTTCTTTTGATTATAATAATTTACTCTCTTCACTATCTTTAAAATACCAGCGGAGCGAAACATGCTGAACGTCACCAAATCGGTGAACTTCCGGAATTGCAACCAGCGACCGGAGCAGAGAAGGTCCTTCTTGTTCAGTGCCCAGCCCTGCCCGGTGTGCTCAGACCCCACCCTGAATGACACACAGAACCTGATCCGGTCTTCTGCGAAGTCTGTCTACTCGATCATCCAGAAGCAAGACCTGTCTGCGTTCCTCGTAAACTCGGTGTGGTACTCAGAGGAGCACTCTGTGAAACCCTTCAGCGTGGACGGGCCTGGGCTGTCAATCATTCTGAGGTATGTTAATGAAGTTTCAGGACATTTGTATACTTAATTTATTTGCTAATTGAGTATCATAAAGTAAGTGGACATGTTGGGCACTTGCCCCCCACCCCCTCAGCAAAATCCAATCCAATCTGATCCATTCCTCTGTGCGGAGTCTGTTTAGGGCTGTCAATCTTTCTGAGGTATTTTATGGATGTTTCAAAACATTTGTATACTTTATCTATTTGCTATGAATTGAGTATCATATGAGGTAAGGCATTTGTCCCTACCCCTATTCCCACCCTCAACAATACACACCCTCTAATCCGATCCTTTGCAGAATCGTGTCTACTCAATCACTTAGAAGCAAGACCTGTTAATTGTTCCTCGTAAACTCGGTGGAATATGAAGTCGGTGTAATGAAGGCAACTTTATGTATTTCATCTGCTCATTGGCATAGTATTAGTATGGTCAGACTGATAAGGGGTGGGGTATCTGTTAGGCAGTTATAAAATTGGTGCACTCAGAAATGTTTGGTGCATACGGAATTGTTGGTTGCGTGAGCTGTGGTGTTTAATTGCTTATGTTAATAACAAAACTCTTTGCAAAGAGTAAGACATTACTCCACCAAAACACATTAATCCTTTGTTGTGCTTTGCATGGTCGTTGTGATTAAAGTTGTTGCCATCAAAATACACCTTATCTATGAAAGGATGTTTGTCAAACAGTGATTTTCAAACAATAGCTTGTAACCTTCGATCATGGTCCAAGTTCATTCGCTCCTTGTGCCCTTGTCACACATCAATGGATAGCTTTAATGGGTGCCTGGTGGAGAGCAACATTTTCAATCTGTTCGTCTCTGTTTGTATGTGTTTCTTGCTCACATTTAAAAAAAAAAGAGCAAATTTGTCCTTGTTAATAATAATAATGATATATAGCTTTTATAGAGTGCGGTATAATTAGGTGACTTATTATTACCCTTGTATTACCCTTGAGCGCATAATTACCCTTGGTCTTCAGGTACAGTTCAAACCTAACCATTAATATTGTGCACCATCTCAACTCCCTGGGGAGGATACCCAACCAAACTGCCCCACAGGTGCTGAAGGCTTATTATTATTAAGACCCGACCAATTACCAATTTATACTCCTGGGTACAGAGCAGAAATGTCGATTAATTGCTTTGCTAAAAAACAAATCAAATGGGCAGGGTTTGAGCTCAAGATCTCAAGATCAGAAAGCGTGTGCTCTACTGGTCTTACCACACTATGTCCACCGTCAAACGATGTTTGCTATTGTATCTGTTTATGCAGCAATAGAGACAATTGCTTTCACAACCAGATTTTTTAGTTTGTTTAAATTATCTATCTGTTGGGCATCTGTTGAGACTGTCTGGCGAAATGTGACAACACCATTATGCTTATACATGTATTAACTGGGCAATAAACTTTATTGTTGAAATAACAATTTACGATGTTTATCTTGATGAGCCATTATGAAGATAGCTATCGGCAGACAGATTGTTTCTATTTTTTGCTTAACTTCTGGATAGGGGTACAGAAATTGTTGCTCGCCTCTTTTTAAAATGCACTTGAAAGTCATTTGTTTAATGACACAAATTACAGCAATTTCCTCAAATGGCAGCCAACCAACCAATCTAATCAGTTATTGCCTTTATTTTACTTAACGTTTTGAATTATTTACATGTAAAAAACAAAACAGGATAACTCAGCGCTTGTTCCGATAAACTGAAATATTTTCACTCAGCACAAATCTCATCTGAATAGTGTCTTTTAGATAAAATATCATTTTATTAATCAGAAGCTTGTATTCTATGAGATGAATAAATAAGATTCTTTTTTCTTCTTCAATTCAAACCATTGAATGTAACCTTCACATGTACTTTATATTCATGTTTCATATTTCAGTTTATTTTTTATTTCCATAAAAAAATCTAATTAAATTTCAGACAAGAGCTCAACTTGTTTTTCTTTTTAATTATAACCAGCACATAATGTATATGAACACAATTATGTAATCATAATTGACATCATTTGATGTCATCTTTACATAGACATGTAGTTTAATGTGTGTTTGTGTTTTGGGCCTACGAGAACTTTGTTGACACCACTCTTGTAGTTTGCACAGTATGAAATTTTATATTTGGTAGAGCATGTTTTGGTAATATTCACAAATCTTTACCAGTTTGTAGTTTGTACATTGTGATAACTGGTACAGGATGTTTCAGGAATATTTGCAAATCTCAACCAGTAATTTGTTTCATATAACTATGAAGTGACTGAACAATAATAATTTATAAAAAATTATCTATATTTGACTCATTTGAATTTTGTTGATTATTTATTTTGATGTGTTTAAAAAAAATGCTGCATGCAAGAACTCAACTTGTCGAAATAGAAAAGTTTGGCATACTCACTGCAGACAACTTTCTCATAGTTTGCTAATTGCCAAGTTTTATGATTGCTCCAGCATTCACAAATCTCAACCAGTAGTTGCTATTATGTTTAACAACACCACTTTGTATATATTGTATAGATATGATTTGACAATGATTGTACATTAAATGATTTATATTTTACTGATTTTAATGTTTTTTTTGTGTTTTTTTTGCAGACAAGAACTCAACTTGTCTAAGAAGAAGAAGATGACCAATTTACAGCTCACACCATTCTTGGTTGACCGGCAAATCATTGATAGGTTCTTGTATGAGTTCCCATCTGAAGAAAGGGCAGAGGTCACGGAGGAACAATTGCGTGCTTTGTCAGAGAAGGTAAACACTTATGAAGCTGTCTTTTTTAATTTAACCTTGAATGAAATTAAAAACATATAGCATATTTGCCAGTGTATTGACCGCTCCGGTATATTAACTGCATCTCTAACTTTGGAAAAAAAATAGTTGTATACTTTCTGAGAATCCTTAGAAATACCAACAGTCGAGATAAGAACAACAAATCACAATAGAGTAATCAACTATTTTCTCTCACAATGTACACCTTTTCTCAACTGATTAACAGATTGACTCCTATGTTACCAAGATCACTAGCAGTCTGACAACATTTCTCTAAATATTTTATGTGTCATCTGAGAATTCTTTACGAATACCAACAGCCGAGATTAGAATCAGCTATTTTCTCTGAAAATTAACACCTTTACTCCACTGATTTCCAGGTTGACCGCTATGTTACCAAGATCGCCAGCAGCCTTCAATCTGACTACATTTCAAAGTACATCCCTAACCTCTTCATCTACCTGCTGAAGACTTTGAGAGATACAGTAAAACAATTACAATAAAGTAATCAACTACTTTCTCACAATTAACACCGTTACTCCACTGATTTACAGGTTGACCGCTATGTTACCAAGATCGCCAGCAGCCTTCAATCTGACTACATTTCGAAGTACATCCCTCACATGTTCACATACCTGCTGAAGAACTTGAGAGATACAGGCAGTCAGGAGATCACAAGGATTTACAATGAGCAAGCCAGGCGGGTCGAGGGAGAGACAAAGGAACAGGAAAGAAAGAGGTATTTTTATTCACAAATATCATAACTTTGCATTAAAGACCATCAAGCATCGGGATGCTACACTGCAAGCTGCCATTTTTAACCAGGCTAGTTTGCGTGCACTGCACTGGATTCACTGCGCAATACGCACCGTGAGCAAAATGGCGCCGTGCATCCCCAACTACCTTTAAAAATGATCCATTACTTTTGTACGATTTCTACCATAATCACTTAAAGCTTTTAAAAACTTCTCCTGTATCTTGTTGCTTTATGGATTGCATGGTTTTATAGTTTACACGTGAACATTTATTTCCCAATATGAAAACTGACCGCCAACCCTAGAAAAAATATGCCAGATAAATTTGCCAAAAAAATAAAATGACACTCGCAAATCCAATGAAGATATGAACATGTTAAATTATGCTTTGTTCATGATGCACTTTAAGATATAACAAGTTCAACCACACAATTGTTAATTGCATTAAATTCCTAGCTGTAGCCTTATTCAACAACTGTGTGGCTGATTGGTGATTCTATGCTCCCCAGAGAGTTGGAATAGTGCACTTAGTGTGCTAGCTTTAACTGGACGGAGTCATTAGTGGTAATAATAAAATTAATGATATTACATATAATCTAAGAGCTAAGATTGTTATACTTATTTAATATATTGCTGTATCTGTCAGTTGGTAGTCTTGATCAATGATAATCTGAAGAGCAGTGACTTAGGATTATCATTATTTTTTTTAATGTGTTAGTGTTTTTTTAGCTCCTAGTCACCATGGCCACAATTAAGCCAGTATGTAAGTGTAAGCATAATGTCATCAAAGAGCTCTTGAATAACAATTCTTTTCTTTGTGCTTTATTTCTAACAGAAAAGTATTGGAGGATGTGTTGCCCCTCCTTGGAAGCTTCCAGTCGGTAGTCTTGATCAAGGATAAGCTGAGGAACAGAGACATCACTGGGGAGCGTGCAGCCCAGATCTTCAGTATGATAGGATTTCACTCCACCTTTGATAAGGACTTCCTTGACATGGTTATGGTAAGGGAAATCTGCAATCTAGTAGGGATCAGGTTTAGATTATTAAATTTACGTTTATAAATGAACATTCCAAATACTTTATTTGTTTTAATAGTATACCTGTTTCTTTGATATTGTAGATACACAGTGGGTTTGCATTATTTATTTATTCATTCATTTCTGGTATGAATAACAATACAGATGTCTGTAGACCAACGGTGATCTTGGTACAATTATATATTGGGTCAATAATATTCAAAGATATATTAAAAAGACACATATCATAATTATTCACAAAAACTGATGCACACTAAACACTATTTCAATAATCTTAAGAATTCAAAGCCATGAAGAAACATTATATTACACACCAAGAATAGATAAACATTCATTTATACATGTCCTCAAAGCATGTTATAAATCAAAATTATTATCATTATTATTATTATTATTTCTCTATGTTTCATTATCTTTTTTCTCCCTAATGTGACCTTGCTGCAGGACCTGTGCAACACTACATCTGATGCGACTTGCTGGCTGTCGTTTGGCTCTCTGCTGAACAAGGTTTGTGGTGAGGAGAAGCGAGAGAGCAACCCACAGAGCTGGTACTGCGATGACATCACGCTCGATAGATACGCAAAGGTAAATCCAAGCAGAGTATCTGAGGTCCATGATCGATGAATGCAGAAGTATCTCTGTAGTTGTGCGCTCTATATGTATTTCTGCTCTTATTTCTGAATATTTAGAACTGCTCTTATTCAAACTGAGAATCCCTTTAACGCCACTCTCTTGCAGTTTCTGTTCAACGGCACATCTCACTTCTACCTCGTGGCTGAAAGGAAGACGTACCTTAAAGTGTACCACCACCCAAAAATAATATTTTGATTATAGAAAGGTAACATCTTTAGTGTTCCATTCCGTCAACCATTTCACAAAAATATGTTTTCAGAAAAAAAAAATTAATTGGATAACGCATCATCATTCTTAAGCATGCG
>JAUELG010430785.1:0-12598 GCA_031471515.1 Dendraster excentricus | reverse complement strand
TATTATTATAAAATGTATAAGTCCCATGTCCTTCAGAGATCCAACCGAACAAGCATTTAAAAAACCCAACTCAGGATAGATACTAAATGCTATTCGGACCAAAAAAAGGATAGTTTTAGTGACGTCACAAGGTGTGAAGATCAAGTGTTAGAAGACAATGTCTCGTTGCAAATACATGTTAGAAGTGCACTCATTTTGCCCCTTTTATTTGTAACGTTATGATGAGTACACATTTGTTTTATGCCATTTTAAAGAAAATGTAACTCAGACTATGTATACATTACTGATTTTCGTAGAAACAGGTATAGCAAGGATACAAAATAAAAATAAAATATGTTATTTACACTGTCCAATTTTATACACTTGAGGCCCGTACCAACTTCAGAATGAAAAGCTGTACAAATTGCACACAATACAACGACATAGCAACACAATACGCAGTTTTGATGAAATTTCAACATACGCTACTATTGCACTGTCTGAGGCATCCCTGTGTAGGTACAGTAATAGGTCACTGAATGAGGACCGTCCCATTGTATTTTCTTCATAGGCATGTCGAACTGTAAACAATTTTGTTGACTGTCAATTGAAATAGCTTCTATGTACACTCAAGCTTGGCATGAACGTAAAAAGGGAGAGTTTTTCATTGAAATTTGTTAACTTTTCATTGCCGTTTCTACGAGTATCATTAACATATTCATGGTCTGACTTACATTTTCTTCAAAATGGCATAAAACAAATGTGTACTCATCGTAACGATACATATAAAAAGGGCAAAATGAGTGCTCTTCTGCCATGTATATTTACATCGTCTGCTAACACTTGATCTTCACACCTTGTGACGTCACTAAAACGATCCTGTATTTTTGGTCCGAATAGCATTTATAATCGATCTTGAGTTTGGTTTTCTAATTGCTCGTTCGGTTTGATCTCTGAGGACATGGGACTTATATATTATATAATAATAATATTTAAGCCCATAGTTTTGTATCATTCAAAATGTCCAACATTGAAATTTTCTTCGTAAATGTACTTTAAGCACTCTGCAGACAGAGCGAACTCGACCCGATTCGACTGGTTTTCACTCTAATCTGCTCAGTTTTCAGTGCCTTGCATCGCACATTTTACAGTCGAGAGACAGTCAGTTGGGGCTGATTCAACACGATGAATGGAATTTGATCGACCAGCCTCAACTCTATCCTGATTGAAACCAGTCTGATCGGTCAAGTCGGCTCTGAGGGCTTTAGTGTACATGCTACATACAACTCTACGGGTACCTGATATAGGTTGTTGTTGTCGTGCTGGTCATAGCCTTTCATCACATGTGCCAAAAGTTCAATATGTGTGAGAAAATGTAAACATTTTTTCACAATAACTTTTAATCTATATCCTGAAAAATTTGTTAACAAACATTCTATCAACAGATGCAGATGGGCAGTTACACTACACCCTCCTGTGGCTACCATCGCGCTACCGACAACTCTACCGGTACCTGATCTATGTGGTTGTCGTCATGCTCGTCATCGCCTTCCGTCACATGTGCCGCTCCAGGATAAGGCGGAGGCGGGATTACTCCTACTCGCAACCGCATCGCTCCTGACGACGCATCTTCTTGACGACGGTTGGTTCTTGGCAAGGTATCCTTATTGATGATCATGTTAGATAACACCAATCATTTTTCCAACCAATTTTTGTGGTGTTTCCCATCCTTGTTGACGATGGATCATTCTTGACGAGGTATCCTTATTGACGATCATGTTGCATAATATAAACAATACATTTCCTGACCAACTTTTGTGGTGATCACCATCCTTGTTTTCGACAATCCTTGTGCCAGTGACATCGCCATCTTCAGCAAGCAAGTCAAGATCACCTGTCAGGAACACATGTTGTGGTATTTTCATACTTTCGCTGCAATAGTTTCAACACGAGTTTGAATATTCGGCCAATCACGGCTATCTTGACCAGGTACATATTTGGATATCAGAAGCTCATTTCATAAAATATGTGCAATTATTGTAAATATCCAATCATTGTAACTTATAAGTGCGATCATTGTAACCATGGCGATCATTGTTAATAATTGGTCAACAGCCAAACGGCATGGATCATTACAGCTGTTGCCATGGTAGTTACGATAATTAAACACTTACAACACTTGCAACAGTTTTATGAAATGGGCTGCTGATATATTTTCCTCACTTCACTGCTATCTTGCCCTTTGAGTTGTGGTATTCAACTTCCTGAAATGTATGTCAGTTTACATATATTTTGGCCCATATCTGTGCTAGCTTTTATGCTAGCAAGCCAAACCCTTTTTATATAACTGTTTTATTTGTTTGTGATTTTGATAACTTAGGAAAGCAACAACAAGAGACAACTCATTTACAAAAAATTAGCTTGCAATCAAGCTTTTAATTGTAATTGTAATTTGATCCTTTATATATTCATCTCAATACAGCTATCTTGCCCTACCATTGTGGTAGCAACCAAAAAAATGCAGGGGGGTGACAGGCGATTCGCCCCTGTAACCTTTAAAAAGTTTATGGTGCTTTCCGATGTTTTCCCGCCCCCGTGCCATGGTTCACGGGGGCGGGAAAAAATTATCGGAAAGCACCATAAACGTACCAGGCATGGCATAATCGGATACGTCACATCATGATAATCATTTATTAGACCCTTGAGCAGTGAAAACGAGCCCCTGTGAGCCCCAAAATAGCCCTCGTGAATAATTTCCCAGAGGCATTTTCCTCCTTCACATTTTTCAAAATTGCCCTCATGAAAAAAAAGTATTTTTGGGGTTGTGTGGTAGAGTATACAGTTGCCATATACCACTCTATTGTGAGTAGCTTATAATAGTAGAGTTAATCAAAGCTCAAAATTCTCTTTTTCTGGTGGCCAAAATATTTCATATCTGTTTTATTTCAATTGACCGTATCAGCATACCACTGCTAGAAGAGCCATATTATTTGGTTGAGTCAATGAAATTTTGTTGTTTGGCAACTAGGGTTGTGATTTCTTGGGTACTCAGAGGACCAACTCAAGCTATTTTACAAATTTTGATTTTCATGGTTCACATTGATATGATATGGTCTTCATGACACTTGTTATTGTTGCCAAATTCATTTCGTCTTCTTTCATTCTTTAAAGAATATATGGAACAAATTGTTTGTATATCTGTGTGTATATATTGTCAAAAAAGGGTTATTTATTAAAACATTGTTCTTCTATGAATATTTTTAAATGATGAACAAATATGAGCAATAGGCTGAATATGGAATGTGTGTGTGTTTAGTGTGTGGATTAGTTTTTTACAGAGAAGTTTTTATGGATGTCATGATGACCTATTTATTGGTGATATGGTGTGTAGACATATGTGTAAAGGATGTGTCCGGGTATTTTTTCCCATTCATATATTTAGTCCCATTTGTCTGCTAGCTTGTATAATTTGTATGCGCTTGTTTTAATACTGTTTTTTATTTATTTTTACAGATACTGTTCTTGCAATGCTATCTCCATAATTTTCTTGGGGAATCTATAAGATGCATCAGTGAATTTAGCTCTTTTGAATTCCATATCTTTTCCATCACATACCTTGTTGGTTTTGAGATGTAGCTATTCATCAAAGATTTGCGTGCAATGTTGCCGGGGAACCATATTCCGTTCGCACAGACGCGTTTCGATCCTACTGCAAATACGCATGCAAAAACTACGACGACACCAAGCATGATTACAATGAGGAGCAAGATATTTGGATTTGCTTCTTGCTCGATGTCATCTGGTTCAGGTTAATAGTTGAAGAAACAAAATTGGGATACATAATATAAATGTATTTTTTTCTTTTTTGAAAAGTTTTGCTTCTGCTTGTGACCTATGGGTATTTCCAGGTCCACAACTGTTAGCAAGTTCCTGTGATAGATCTCCAGCATTTTCATCTAAATTAAACCTTCGGAGCACACTGAAAAAGGTTTTAATTTTCCCCTTCACTTAACAGGATGTCTGCTGAAAGGAGCAGATTTCCAGCCCAGATATTTCCTATCCGGGGCTTTTCCCCTCAGAAGTCAGTTTGAACTGAGTACATCCTTTGTACTGGATAAGAACAGCATGGCTCTCTTCTCCCCAACTTTGCCACTTTCTGGGAGGTAGTCCTCCAGGTCTTCTGGTTGTCCACAGTGATAGACCCTTGTCGCACCCTTGCAATCTATTCCCATCCAGAATGCCACTGTTGAAAATAATAATACCCTGATCTCACCATCTCTCCTGCTGAATGAGCACTGTGTCTTTGTGAGCCTGATCTGTGGTCAGATGATACATTGCAAAATTAATGTGATTACTGACATCTTCACCAATAGTTATACAAGTCTCTGCAATACTTGTGCATCCTACAAAAAACAATGGACCTTTCCATTGCTTCTTCTTCCCACAGACACTCGAAGATTTGTGGGTCTTTGGATTGGGGAACATGAATAACTGAATACTTGATGTTGTGCCTGTCTGGTGAGTCTGTATGACTGTGGGATTGGTGAGAGAAAGGGAGCTTTTGATCTGTTCACATGTTGCAGCGGAAGCTGTGGCTGTGAGGCTGATGACGGGATCATGACTGGGAATTTTTTATCTGAGAGAAAGGCATCTCAGAAGTCAGTTTGAACCATGTGCATCGTTTATACTGGATAACAACTGCATGGGTCACTTCTTTCACAACTCTGCTGCTTTCTTGGAGGCAATCCACCAGGTCTTGTGGTGGTCCAAATAGGTAGACCCTTGTAACATCCTTGCAATCGATCCCCATCCTGAATACCACTGTTGAAAATAACACCCTGATCTCTCCATCTCTCTGACTGAATGAGCCAAGAGCATTGGCTTTGTGATCCTGGTCTGTGCTCAAATGCATGGTCTGTGGCATATGGCGCAACTCTTGTGACTATCAACATCTTAACTGCTTTCGTGTCCAACAAAAGCAATGCACCTTTTAATTTCTTCACCTTCTTTAGCCTTCTTTAGCCAGTTCTCGCAGTAGCAAGAAGTGTGTCTCACAAGCATCTTTGTTTGATTTGTACACAGAATGGATTTTCCAGGTTCCTGGAGGAGGTCGGCTGTCCGTGGAAGAGAGCTGCTTTGCCGTAGTCTCCCTTTGATTTCATAACGTACATAATTTCTCTCTCATGTGAAGATGCCTGTGCATCCATACCATCACAGACACTCTTGCCATTTCCACACTCAGAGTAATTGCAGCTTGCTTGTACAAGTTGTTGTTGGCACTGAGTAATGAAGGTGTACTGATTATGGTATTGAGAAGATGGGCTATCAGTCAAGTGAGGAATGTGCAGCTTGAAGATCAGGACCAGTTTGTTGAGTATCGCCATCACAGCCTTGGTATTGTGATCACCCAGCTCTGAAACAAAACATAGCTTTTGTGCTGCAGCTTTCCATCTTCATATTTGTAATAGGACACAGTCTTCATCTGTGATGCTCCCTTACAAGGTTCAAATGCCTCAGCTTCATTTCTCTCTCCATTCGTTCCTTCTGTAACAGGTACTCTTGTTCAATGCTTGGCTCAGCGTCTGACTTGCTTGCCGCGGAAACTTCTTTATCATCCTTTGTTCTAGAGTAGAAGCTTAGCATGGTTTTAACAAGTTCCCTATATTTCTTTTCCCCTGGCTGCTTCGGTAAAATTAGGCTGCGAAGTTGATAATAGGCTACTGACCCAATTACCTCAAGAAACATTGCCTTCTTTTTCTCCTTGGAGATAATGTAATTTGCAATGCATTATGACCCAAACCGTTCTGTATACTGGCACCAGTCAATCCCATCCAGAATTTTATTTCCATATTTGATATACAGGTTATTTCGGATTAAATCCTTGTTGCCAGTGAAATGACCCTAACTGTATGAGTTTTTATAAGATACAGACTCTATAGTATACTCAAGAAACAGGTTGATTCGTTGGTAGAGTGATATTATTCCAATCCAAGTTGCTGCATTGCAGATACTGTACACGGCAAGTCTTTGTTTTATGTGAGAGGGTAATTCATAGCTAGCTCACAGCTCATGTTAGGTATCTTGTCGAGTAAAAAAGCCACCGGCTTTTACAAACTTAGACGAAATCCCAGTTTTCTATTAAAAGGAGGGATTACAAGGGCCAGAAAAATGAAAGCATAGATGGTGCGGTTTTTCTGAAAAGGGCACGATATCCGGGTGTATTGTTATCTCTTCTTACCACGCTGACGCTACTCTATAACATCGATTTTGTGTCTAGTTAGCGGGGAGGGAAGTGACAACAATAACCCGGATACCGTGCCCTTTTCCGAAAAACTGCACCATTCATGTTTTCGGGTTTCTGGCCCCCGTAATCCCTCCTTTCATTAGAAAATCGGGATTTCGTCTAAGCTTGTAAAAGCCGGTGGATTTTTTACTCGACAAGATACCTTAATGGGGGAGCTGAGGGATGATTAATAGTGGAAGTGAAATGAGTTCATATGAACGATACAATTCAGAGTATGATCCAAAATCAACTGTATATACTTCAATATATATCACATAAGGAAATAGAAAGAACCATCTGACCTGAATAGAAGAAAACAAATGAAATGTGGACAAAAATTAGGATCTTGTACATGTTAGATTTTTGCGGCTTTCAGATGAAGATCCGTAGACCATTCGGTCATAATGACATGAAATGCAACAAATGCAAGATACAGTTTCTTACTTTCCTGGACATTCACAGTATGCAACTTTGATCTGTCCATTTTTTTCCACCACAACCCATGAGCTGTATGTTGTCTTGTTCAAGTACTGTACATCTTGTCCTTTTGAGTTGATTTTACAGGGCTTTTGAAGACACACCCTGGATTTGCATCAGAAGTGTTATTGAACTCCATTTCAACATGCCCATCAACAGAGAGGCGATAATCCTCAAATGATTTGTAGCCTTTCAGTTTATTGCAATCATAATCTGTCCTGTTGGAAATCAAATAATTGAAAATGTCATATAATCTGAGGCAGTACGCTGTCTTCTATAAACTGTATGTCTTATCTTTTGGGTTGATTTCACCTTGCTTTGGAACACACACACTGGACTTGCATCAGAAATGTTATCAACCTCCAGCTTTTCCACATGTCCATCAACAGAGAGGCAATAGATAATCATTGGAATGATTTGTAGCCTTTCAGTTTCTTGCAATCATAATCCATGCTTGGCTGACATTATCTCGTTCCCATCCCTCCAACTGAATTTCATCAAAGGTAACTAGGCTAGAACAGCCTCATACATGATACAGAAGTCTTCAAAGACATGTTGCCTTTCAACCCATCTGGTTTCATACAGACTCTTTATCTTTGTCATCTTAATTGCTTGCACTTCTATCTTCCTCTGCCAGCACATTTATAAATATAACTACCAGGCGGGTCCAGCTAGGAGGCCCCTTCGGCCCACAACTTCTCTCTTCTTGGCCTGTTGTGGTAACCCACTGCCTTGACATTATATAGTAGTTGACATTGGTTCTTGTCCCTGGTACCATGATAAATGCGTATTCACTACGGGCCGTTCACTATAATTTTCGCTAGTGACAGCTTACCAACTTAAAGGCGTAATCTAGTGACCACTACACCATTGACCAGTAGAGTACTGCTGATGATATCAGTCAGCTTCTCACAAGCCTTGTTGCCTGTATATCAATAAAAAGGGAACATGGAGTCAATATTCAATATACATTACAACGTAATGTACTCCTATTTTTCAGATAGAACAAACTTGTGATCAATTAGTAAAATAAAATACACAAACAAAATATCCAGAGCAGCTGTGAAATTTAACACAACTGACTCAAGTGAACCTCGATTATGCATTTCTTATAATACAAAGGAAATCAATCAGTTTTGATATATACGGGGTGGCCCAGAAATAACGGAACGGGGTACTTGACATACTAAAGACTCATGATGCCCGCCATACTGCATCGAGTAACGATCCACTGTGCACCATTGTGAGTGTGCGTTCAGCTGTGTTATAGAAGAAGGGGTACTAACAATGTACACGCATTGAACGTTACTAGTTGCTATGATGGGCATCATGTGTCTTCAAAATAGCAAGCACCCTGTTCTGTTATTTCTGGGCCACCATAACAAAAAAATCATAAAAGTTAAGCGATAAGTATTTAATGACAACATGTTAACAATGATATTTTTTCCTTGCCCTCATCCTGCCTTCCTTCCCTGCGATAAACATACCCATTGTAGCTAAGCCAGAAGAACTGGACTACATGGTTAGGTAAATCATCAAAAGCAGTATCTCGTTCAAATGCGTACAAATAAATCAAGCATCAGCACACCGGGTTAAACTTCAATATCGTAAGTTCTTTACTCTGTTGTTGTTGGCGACATCCTGTCCACCCTAATCGGCATCTTTCCTCATCTGGACAGCGTCTCGCGTCCCTTTGGTGATACGTGCATCAAACTCTTGTTTATTTTGCTGCCTTGCATCAAAGTCTTTCACTGTAGCATCATCTGCCTTTCGCGCAGCTGATGAAAACGCTTGATATATGAATCAAAAGCGTTGTTCAGATGTTTTTATTTGTTAGTGACCTAATCATAGTTGTCATGATCTACCATCAGCACCTCCAACCTCTTGTACTTCTTTCTTAGGGTTCTAGTGTAAGCCTTACTTCATTAAAATTCTGTCCTTCAGTAAATGCAATGAAGTAATGAAGATGCTCTGCGATGGTGAGGCATACTTAATGAGTGACAATACATGCAGTAGACGTGCCAACTCCAAAAAGTTCAGAAATTGTCTGGTAGTCATCTGGAGTGCCCATCCTCCAAAGAGCAATCGCCACCCACTTCTTTGGGGAAATTGCACCTATCATCCTTGTGTCCTCATGGGAGATGTAAGGAAGGTAGTTGATTGTATTTGACCAAGTCATAGTTGCCAGGATCTAACATCAGCACGTCCAACTCCTATACATCTTTCTTATGTGCCAGCGTAAACCCTACACGGTTGCTTTAAAGATGCGACTTCATTTGTTGACATCGTTCAGCTATTCCATACAGTCTTAGACCCGTCGTTAGTTGTGAACTAGAATTATCCCAATTGTGAATTTCTGCAAGTCAAACTTTGACAATCTTTGTAGCAATAATGAAGTGGTCTTTCTCCTGTGATATTTGGGAACGATATGACCACCTCGTGAGCTGTGCATACCCTCTACCCCTCTCCCTGCCACATCACTTTCCTTGGTTTAGGGCTAGTGGAATCTACCAGGAAGACTTGTTGAGTTGGTGAAGCCCTTTGCTCTCCACCTGATAGTCTCTGCTCCATCAGAAATTTTTCTAATCTTTCTTTGTCAGCTACATCTAAAATGTACCCTCCATTATCTGCAACACCCCCATTATAGCACTATAAGCTTGGTATTCCAGCATTTTACAAGGCTGGTACCTATAAGAAATTGTACATTGTAAGTGTGAGGGTTCTCGCCGACTGGGTTTCATGGATTCTATCTGGTGTGATATCCATGGACAAGTAACACTGGTACTGACGCTCAAACAGAGCAACAAGCACTATCAAGCACACATCATCTGCTTTAAAAGGGCATGGACTGCTGGCTCTGCTTGAAGTGCAATTAATGTTGGTTCCTCTTGATCCAGTTCATGCCCATAGAATCTCGTCTTGCATCCTAGAATTTGTTTTTTGCCATGCAGTGAGCTTTAGATCTTCGACAACATCCTTCATGATCTGGATCCAATGGAGATGGCCAACTTCCTCTTGTGACGATGAAGAGAAGGTCTACGTCAATGGGCCAAAAACAAAATCTTACCACAGCATATTTGATTAGGAATTGATAGATGCACAAGGTCGAATTATGACAGTTATTTTTTAAGGTGGCTGCTGCCTTCTTACAAGAACTTGGTTTGACCCACTCATTGATGCTTTTGAATTTAGGATGTCTGAAAGTGTGGCAGTTCGGCCTGAAATCGGTAGCGTTCCTACTCAAAAAGCTAAGCAATCTCTTGTCAAATGAGTTGATGTGGGCAATAGAGAGCACCAGGAGCATGAGCTTCAGATCATACATACAGGACAATGAGAATTTAAAAAAAAAATATATATATATAGTCTATAGATATATACAAGCGAAAAGGGAACTAATACATACAGCTTTGGTTTCTTCCTGTATTTAAATAATGGCAAAGAATAGTCATAAATGATTGAAAAGTAAGAAGAATAGTAGGCATAGCTTAAAAAGCAATGTTCCTCTTTTAAATCCTCTAAATGAAAAAATGGCACCAGCCAAAAAATTGGTCCATGCCAGGGCTCGAACCTGGGCGTTTGGCTTGGGACGCTAACGCCTTCACTACTAGGCCACGGGGACCAGATGGGTGAAAACTGATCCAAAGTTCAGGTCATTGGGCAAGCCAATCTCTCGGCCATTGTACTCAATTGAATCATTGGGGAAAGAGTTACAAACAAAGCAAGCCGTCTGTACCTTAGCTGGATCACAATAGAGTGATTCAAGTATACCTTTCGCTACTTGGCCCAGCATCCTGGTGACAGCAGTAGATTTGTTCTCTTGCAAGAAAACGAGGAAGCCACTGTGCTGTCTGGAACCATTTTCTTCACTAACTCAGAGTAGTGGTCCATGATGGCTTAAGGAAGGTTGTGCTCTACCTAGAAATTCACCAGATCAGCGTTTGGCTCTTATTGTTGAATGATCTGTTGTACCCCAAAGAATTGTCCAATGTCTCGCTGATTGTCGCGACTTTCAGCAAGGCCAATATGTTTGTTTCTCTTGAGATGTGTTGACATGTCGTTAGCTCCACCAAATTGTACACCGCGTAGAAAGATCATCACGTTTCGATGATATTATGCAAGGACAGCGTGTAGTGTATTCAGGTGGAAAAGATTGTTTCTGAGTTTGACACTTTGATGAAGTCGAATGCCATGATGATCCTGGATGTTAAATGATCACAATCAATAAAATTATCCCCAAATTTAAGCTATATGCAGCCACATTCTAGCCCCACTTATATGCGAAAAATGATCATCAAGCCAAGTCACAGACATTGCTCTGCATACATGCATGTATACCAGGCCTGGCACAACAGCAGACGGTCATGGGGGGTGGGGGTTGCCGGGCAGCTAGGGCAGGCTAGGCGCGTTCGCATTGATTGAGGGGAAGTCTCTGCGGCGCATTGCATATTACAACACATTCTCAAGCTCAAGTGTCAATCTTTGGGTGATGGAGTTCCACATTAAAACTTACGTGACAGAAGTGCAGAGGTGTGGGCTGTACAAAAACAAGCAATGAGCTAGTTGCGCTGATGTGTGCATGCGCAAATAGCCATTTATTTCAATGGGATGTATTTATAATACAGCTGCGATGTCTCTTGCGAACAAAACATGATCAGCCCATACAGCCATAATCAGCGCTCGCCATGTGGCAGCACTTAAAAGCCTGGTTAGGCAAGTCAAATTAAATCTTCATGAATTTTTTATTGGCCCAAACTCGGAGTCATTCACTGATGCATCTATTTTCCCCCATTAGGGTTATTTAGTTTTTAGACGCAAATGGCTGAATTATGAACTACATGTATAAGGTAATTTGAATGTAGCACACAGCACACAAATTATAGTCAGCAATATACTTACAGTACTTTCAAATTTCAGATTTTTGTTTGATGTGACTTTTGTTTTGTGTGTTTGAATGACAATGGCTGTGGTTGGTTTGTGCTTCAAACCAAAGTGGTATGTGACTTGTACATACTTAGAACAAAGGTTTGGAGAGAAAATGAAGCTTATTTTCTTAATACATGCATTTTGATATTTGAGGAAACATCAGTTTTCTCATACGCACTGTTGTTATTTGTTAGATGTTGTTTGTAAGTACCGGTTTACAAGGTGATGTAGATATAGTCGGCTAAGCTCCGTCAGTATTTTGGTTTATCATTTTTTCACAATATTTGCTGGTATTGCCATTTAAAAAATATCGCATTCGCTTTAGTGACTTTCCGATATATTTCGGTATATCGTATTTAGACTATATTTTAATTTGCCGATTTATATTTAAATTTTTCGATATTGCCGGTATTGCCATTGACAAGCCATTGGAAACCCCAAAATACAAGATGACGCCATCCCACAGTCGCAACACGCTCAAGCTGCTGTAAGCAGACCTGGGCAATGGTACATTTTGGAGCACTACTGATATAACTGGTTTTAACAATATTTTTTCAGCGATATATCGATACTGGAAATATGTTATACCGACGGAGCTTATAGTCGGCTTGTATGCACTATTATTAGAGGTTGTTTTTAAGAACCGGTTAACATGCTGATGTAGATACATAGTCGGCCTGCGGTTGAACCAGGAGCAGGGATTGAAGAGTCCGGAAAAGAAATTCTTTCTTTGGTTCTCCTCTAAAAAAAAACAAGGGTAGTCCTGGAAGGAGCCATTGCTATACTTTCTTGAAGACTTTCCTAAAGTACATTTAGAAAGAATATTGCAATTTCTGACATTTTGCATGAAACAATACTGTGGGCTTAAATATTATTATTACATAATGTATAAGTCCCATGTCCTTCAGAGATCCAACCGAACAAGCAATTAGAAAA
>JAUELG010430674.1:0-12602 GCA_031471515.1 Dendraster excentricus | reverse complement strand
TGGTCTATAACTCCACGAAAAAGAGATTTCAAGCCCTAATGTTTTCAGGCATGCTATTAAATGTCATTTCATATCATTCAAGACCATAAACTTGCAACTTTTGAAATTTGGCTTGCAAAAGTGGATCTGCCCCTTTAAATGCATGGATGTTCTTTGAAGAAGAATAAACTTAAGTATGTTAAGTTTGTTTTGCCATATTTATTATTGTACCTTTTAATTAACAAATATAAATCCAAAGGAAATTTCTTTATCTAGTTTCAACAGCTTTTCAATGCAATCAGCTTTCATAATAAACTAACAGATATTATGTTTCTTTCTGTTTTACCTTTTTTCTGCAGAATGAAGATTGCTACACCAGGCAGGAAAGATGATGGAACAGCTGCTACTCCAAGGAGGAAAACGCCATCATCGTTTGGTTTATGATACCAGCCATAGATACAGTTGAACCTGTCTTAGTGGCCACCTGTGTATAGCAACCAACCTTCCCGTAGCGGCCACCAAAAGCAATATTCTGCACAGGAAAATGCTATCCTTTAGATTATGATACCAGTCATAGTGGCCACCTGTCTATAGCAAACAGTCTGCCTACAGTGGCCACCAAATGTGATATCCTGTAGAGAAAAACGCTACCCTTGTTTGGAATATAATACCAGACATTGATACAGTTGAACCTGTCTTAGTGGCCACCTGTCTATTGCAGCCATCCTCTCTACAGTGGCCACCAAAAGCGATATCCTGCAGAGCAAAATGCTTGGATTATGATACCAGACATTGATACAGTTGAACCTGTCTTCGTGGCCACCTGTCTATAGCAAACAGTCTGCCTACAGTGGCCAGTGAAAGTGATCCACTGCAGAGAAAAGCAGTGTTCTGGAACATGTTTATAGAGGTTACCTATCTATAACAGCTGACGTTCCTATAGCAGCCACTAAAAACAAATAGAAAAACTACAGTCAAACCTGTCTTAGTGGCCACCAAAAGTGATCCAAAAGTGATTCTTGTTCACCTTGGGTGGTCAATATGCACATGTTTTAGTGTGCTGTGGCAGGGTTGAATGGATGCGTGATATTCAATCTAGAGTTCATGAGGTCAAAGCCGAACATGATGTTCTTGCATTTTTGTCCATCAACAAGACATTCCATGTTACCATTCCAATCGAACTAGTATATCAAGTATCACACTGGGATGATAACTGGCTTGTGGTAATTGTGAAACAATATGTGGTGTAGGTTTGAAATGAGTATATTGGGTACCACAGTAGGACACCAAGTGACCTACGGCCATTGTATGTCAGAATGCAGCCAGTATGCATGCTCCCATGGGAGTTGAGAGGATGCACATGATAGATGGTGTACATTTAAAATGCACCTAATGACAAAAGGGATAATAATGTGCTAAATTCTTATACCGGTACCAAATAGTACACTTTGACAAACATGAATGCATTATGCACAGTTTTGATCATGGAACCTATTGTCGTCTAGCCAGGTGCTTTACACAAAAAGAAGGGAAGTTGGAAGAAAAAATTAATGTATTTTGCAACCATAGAACTGACCCTTTTGAAATGGGTAATTCAGAGGAAATGAAATCTGTTAAAACCCCCTGACTTCAGGAACCGGGTGGGTTGTATACAAAGTCTACAGAAATTTTAGAAATTAAAGGGGAACAGGTTAACAGGACTTCATTTGGAGCACCATAAGAGAAATTTGGAAAATAATCATGAGCGAGCAAGCCCAGTGCTACAGTGCTCCTACAATGAAAATGTTAAACATTTCATCTCAAGTGATATCGATTTGAAGTAAAAAAATCTTTTTGATGAGATCATCATACTGTTAATGTTCGTTGGTCCAAATTAACTTCATTTTTCAAATGACCATTTGTTTTTTTAAATCATGCTTGTTAGAAAATCACTCAAGGTCTTGCAACACAGAAATGTTAGCATAATATGTGTGCAGTTGGTTGGCAAGTCCTACACAGAAATGTACGCATAGGTGAAAATAATGATTTGTTACAGTTTTCTACAAGAGATGTAATCTTGTTTTTTTTAGAGAGCTGTTTATACAGTGCCATGTAATAGTACTTCATTTTATGAAATAATTCACACCATATGCACACATACTGCAGAACTTTGGCGTCCACGATCACTTATAAACATACTCACTTGTCACGCAAAGTTGATCTTTTAAAACATTTAATCCATAACTGATATTTCACCATTTTCTGGAAGAGTGAAACTTGCAAACTTTAGATGTCTAGATGTCAAACTCTAGATGTACGAGTATAAAACTTACATTGCCAACACAATATTTCTGATTTTTCAAAAGCAACATGCTAAAATTGCAGTATTTATTTTATTGTGTATTAAAGTGTATTTGTGGAAGACTCAAAATTGCAAAATCTGCACCTATAATTGAAGTATGAATCTTGCATTTAAGTAGATTGTCAACATAATCCCAATTCGATTCCTCAGTCTAGGAGCTAAGATATTGTGTAATACATATTTCTGTGCAACACACATATTATTTAAACTGCTATAATCTCTAGTAGAGTAGCAGAGTAGCAAGATTAAACGTCAATTTTAATACTTTGCACATTAAAAGTGCATTGTGATGATTGGGTATTTTTTTATGAAACTATACACTTTAATGAAGAGATGTTTTTTTTGTTCATATCCATAAATGTAAATTTTGTATTTATGACTTATAAATAAAAGATTTTTCACTGTGTAAATTAAATTTTGGATATATGATTTTCTTTACATGCGTAATGGGTGAGGGGGAAATAACGTGACCAAACATGTGCATGCTAATTGTTTGTTTAATGAATAGTCAAACACATAACAAATCTAATGCACACTTCCGTCCAAAGGAGATTTATAATAAAAACTCGGCAAAAAGGTTTCATGAGTACAAGCCGTGGGACTTGTATTCAAGAAAGGGTCTTAGCTATGTATGTTGTCAGGCATGGTGCTAGGTTGCAATAGACGGCTTCGGTAATGTATGCAAATTATATGCATATGACGTCAGACTCCCCGTTGCCAAGCAAAGTAACCTAGGTCCGGCAAACTCCGGCAAACTTCGCTTGCCGGACATGGTTACCTTTGTTAAGCTTGCCAACGAGGAGTCTGACTTCATACGCATATTATTTGCATACATTACCAAAACCGTCTATTATCTCCAGGTTCAGACTCTTATGTAGCAGTCACACCGCCAACCCGATTTCAAACCGACACAAGACCAAATAATTTGCTTTGGTGTTGGGAGTGGAATTGGAATTGACGCTTTTTAATTTTCGAAGGGCTGTCAACAACACCAGACAATGGACATAGCTCAGACAATTTCATGGAACAAGCCCCTGAATTCTAGATCTGGAGCCCGTTTCATAAACCAATTATTGTAACTATGGCAACAGCTATAATGCCTCATGCCAATTGGTTGATCTGGTAGTAACAATGTCTGGACATTGCAACAGTTGGAAAAGTTATATAAATGAGGTCATGGAGAGTTGCAAAAGGAGATCCATTTAAATGAAAGTCAGAAAATGTGCCTAAATAAGGTTATCTGCTAAAAAGTGCACATTTTCTGACCTGGATTTAATCACAACATAGAAATTGATCGGAACTCTCAATACAGCACCCCCCTGGACAACACATTGGCCTGAATTCTCAACTTATGCCTTGCCCTTAAAGACAAAGACTTCCGGTAAAACTTGTACCATTAGACCTATTGTCTCACAAGTGTGATCACCAGAGATATTCTTATTGTTTCCTTTTCATTAAAAAGTCAATCCCTTGAGAGTTGCTTGTAAGCATGAGGACAATGGGCTCTTTGGAAATTCAATTCTTAACCGTATAACAGTGAAACAGGTCACCAGCCATACAATGTCTAGGATGATCCAGGTTGCAATTTGGCTGATGACAGACTTAAAAGGACTTAGTAACAATGTCCAAATCCTAAAAATTATATTTGATTTCTAGCGGTACTCTCATACCTTGTCGTATTCTTATTAACAATAAAATCATGGGGCAGGTTTCGGTTTTTCAAATTTCCCTTTCGAAACAAAGATATGAACGATTGAAGTGTTTAGTGTTCAAAAACTCGGGCGGAGTTTTAGAACCATGTATTTTAGAACCAAGTGAATGCAGTGAGTTACTGAATGTCACTTTGCATTTTGCCCATTCATCCCTTTTTGCACATGGCAACAAAGTTAATAGTTCCCTTTAACTGTCAAGCAGCTTTCAAAAGTATTGACTTGGGTAGGAATAATGAAAGGAAATGATTAAAATATCTCTCAGGACTTGAATTACAAGACAATAATTATGCTGGTGCAAGTTTTTGACTTTTAGGCCAGGTACGAGTTGAGCCACAAGCATCAATATACTTCACTCATGACACACAAACACTATCATCCAATCATTGACAAAGAAACAGTATTGACAAAAAAAAAAGAAAATGTGCAAATTAGATAAAATATATTTCATTTATTCATTGCAATAATTTTACACCAAATAAGTTACAAAATCAGACATATTTCATCAAAAACCAAAAATTGGTTAAACCTTGACTGAATGTTTGTAAAAGTTACAGTGATCCATTAGCTCAAACAGGCAAGATTATTTATTATATAAGGCTAGTTTATTTATCACCACTGCCTCATTATAAGCAGCAGGAAGTATGGACACCCCTATCTCAGGCCCACAAGGTCAATGTTACTGAACCTCATGACTTGGACATTGCTTTCAAGATCTCAACTGTCCCTCTAAAAAAGCATGTTAATTGGAAAACTGGCCCCTTCCAGTTCTAGATGACACTCTACCCTCATTGACTGAGTGACTTACATAGTCGCTATCTTCTATGGAAAAAACTATGGATTTCAGAAAAAGTATTTTTCAAAGCAAACTAAAAAAAGTATTGCCAGAAATATGTGAATCCTGTTAAATTTACTTTTCTTCTAATTGCCTTAATTTGACCGAATACAAATTTAAACATCTTTACGAACCATTTCAAAATCATAGGCAAAGTGATATAATGTAACATTATTTATCACAGGTCTATGATTGTATGGTAAATACAGTTCTTATCTTCTTATTTACGTTTTGCGCAACAGCCAGTGACCCAGAATTCCAAGGCAGCAGAGATGCTGTAAAGGATGGGGCAGGGAGAGGAGGTGTTGGAGGAGATGGTGGAGTAGGAGCAGGCGGAGCCGGTGGGTCTGGAGGAGGAGTTGGCAGAGGAGTGGCAGGCCATGGAGGCAGCGCACCCAAGAAAAAGAAAAACAAAAAAAAAGGAGGGAAAAAAGGGAGCTATCACACTCCGAAAGAGTGATCGCAATCGAGCAAACTAAGGTGGAGGTGTTCAGGGAGATTTTGGATGTACTAAAAGAAATATCAAATAAATTGTCAAAATAAAAGAACCCCTCCACATTAGTGAGACCACCCCAGGAAAAAGTAAAGCAAAAAAGGGGAAAAAGGGAGCCATCACACTCCGAGAGAGTGCTTGAAATCAAGCAAACTAAGGTGGAGGTATTCCAGGAGATTTTGGTCGTACTTAAAGAAATTTCAGATACATTGTCAAAATGAAACACATCCACCTTGGTGAGCCCATAATGCTTGAAATTGGAAGACTTTTTGGAAGTACACCGGATGGTGTACGATGAGAGGATGGAGTTGAGATCATAGCTTAGGTCACAGAAATGCATAAAGCTTTGAATGAAAGAATCATGTCACTGATACCATTAACCAAGAAGGGAAATGCTACTCTCAACAGTGTATATGCACAACCATAATGAGTTCAGATGAAATTAACGAGAGCTTCTACAATCAGCTTAGAAGAAAGTTGCGGGATAGCCCCAGGACTTACATCTACACTTGTGCTCATCGCATAAATGTTGCAAATAAATAATGATGCTTCTCAGTTCTCAAATCACCAAGATGGAAGGGCAAAATAATGTATATGACAGAATAAGGGAAAACAATTTAGACTGAAATACATAACCTTATATTAAGGTATTTTTCATTTGGTATATTATTTATTTAGGCTGGGCAATATTCAGAAAATATAATTTTGTCAAGGGTCATGGCTTATGGGCTTGTCTTAATGTTGGCAGGGGTAACCAGCCGCTGGGGGCAGATGGTTGCGAACCATTTCAGTGGTAATTCTACAGATGGCCCTGTCTACAAAGACATGATTATGGACATAACAAATAAAATAGCAGGCATTGGATTGAATGTAACAGCCATTACCAGTGATATAGGGAGCAGCAGCCAGGCTATGTAGAGGTCGTTTGGCATATTTTGTGGGCAATTTGCGAATGATCACAGTATCGCACACCCCATCAAAGAGGGAAGAAGGCTACATTTTTTGGCAGATGTCCTCTACATAATCAAGAATTTGAAGGCAGATTTGGTCAGGGGACAGGTCCTGGCCATACCAAATGATGTAGTCCTCAAACATCAGCTGCCTTCAAATAAAGTGAGCGTTCTACCGATAAAGGACCTGATAGAATTTCAGGAAATGAGCCCCGTGAAACTGGCGCCAAAATTGAACAAATCTACAATCTCTCCAAATCACTTTCAGAAGATGAATGTTTTCAGCTACACAACCTTAGATGGAGTTAAGTTCCTTGTGCAGGAAGAGAAGCAACCTAAAGGAAACCTCACAACTGCATGGTTTCTTTGGTCAGGGGACAGGTCCTTACAAATCAAAGATGTTTCAAAGATGTTTCCAGTTGTTGTTAGGCACTGGAATGATGATGAGATGATCATCCATGTTTCTGTCTTCTGGTAATTAATTACCAGACAAGAAGGTGTAGTGTTCAAGCATCAGCTGCCTTCAAATAAGGCCAGTGTGCTGCCAGTCAAAGACCTGGTTGACTTTCAGGGAGAGTCCTCTCAAACTGGTTCCTTAATTGAACAGATCGACAATCTATCCTTGTCAAGAAAGGGACAATGTGGGAAGGAGACTCCAATTCCCCTACCTAATCAAGAATTTAAAGGCTGCTTTGGTCAGGAACCCATATTAGGACACACACGGTCATTGCGAGCACAGCTACGCAGACTTGAGAAATCCCAAGGCTACAAAAAGCTAGAGACCAACATAAAACGGGAGAAGTACAAGAACAGCCGTCTTGCAAAACGATGCGATAAGAAGAGTTCTACCATCAAATCCCTACAGGAATTACATTTCAAATTGCATAGTCACTTAAAAACCATTCAACTTTACTTATGAACATTGTATGATTATATAAATTACTGTACAGTTAATTCATGATATTTGATTAATACGTAATTTGACTATAGTAAATTGTAAATATTGATCTGATTATTGTTGACAAAAATTTCATTTCATTTCATATACTGTTTGTGATACTGTATAAGCTTGGCTTGTTAGAGCTCTTGTGAGTAGCTCTTGTGAGTAGCGTGCCGCGGGATTTCACATCCTTAAACTGCTGGCAAACAGAGCAACAAGACCAAGCTCTGGAAGACACTGGAAAGACGCAGACACATTTCCTGCCTTAGCCTCCTCTACAAAATTCGGAATGGCATGGAAGCAATTACACCTGACCAACTACTCATAATGGCCAAGAGCATCACCAGACAGTACCATCAAAATAAGTTCCAAGCACATAACTTCTCGAACTCGGCTGTATAAGAACTCCCACTTCCCATATACTCTCACAGCATGGAATGCGCTCCCCAATAATATCCTGGCTTGTACATCACTAGGGACCTTTGCGGGAGCAGTTGCCTCACTAGGCAATTAATGGGACACCTCACAGGTTTCCCTCGACGCTGCATCCGGACTGATGGATCCTGTCGATTACCCAACTAGAACTGGAACTAGAACTAAACAATGAGGAGAACCTCAGAAAGTCAAATGGGAGGCGTTACACTGCTGAATACAAGCGGATAACAATGGGCATCCTCTTTTACAGTCCTGCATGTTACGAGCACCTGCGAGAAATAATGAGTTTGCCAACAAAAAAGACCGTCAAACAGACGACAGGATGGCTGCTGGAAGGCACGGTGTTACCTTTGAGACAATACAGGAAACTCCATGAGACGTGAGAAGTTTCCTTGGAGCTAAACCTCTCAGTGCTCTAACAGAGAAAAATAGAGACTTTGAGTGGACACCAGACTGTGAAGAAGCATTCATAAATACACAGCAACAAAATGTGCAACACTGTAGAATCATGTACTGTGAATGTTTGTAGTTAAGGATATTCTCTTAAACTGGGGGGGGGGGGGGGGAGGGTACGGAAGGTGTTGCACCTACTACTCATTTCAACATATTTCTGTTTACTTTTGTGATCTAATATGGAGTCTTAATTGTATTATTTTTTATTATAAATTATACTTGCCTTTTTATAACGGGTTGTCCTTCCCTCAAGCTTTTGCTTTTCGGACTACCCATATTTCCAATTTTATTGATTTTACTCCAATTTACATTTCTAATTTTACTCCATCATATCTACCTACATTTATGTTACCATGCAATATTTATTTTTGTACTTGTATAGTTGTATATTTGTTATTTTGACGTTTTTATATTATTGGAGATAAAATCAATTGAAATAAATAAATAAATAAATATTTCCAATTGGTCAAGAGTTTATACTTGACACTGATGCAAGCCAATATTGAATTGGTGGAGTCTAGGCCCAAGTACATGATGACAAGGAAAGGGTGATCGCCTATGGAAGTCGTACGCTGAACAAGGCTGAACAAAGCTACTGTGTCACACGCCGTGAATTGCTGGCCATCGTTAATTCCCTAAAGCACTTTCGGCATTACCTATGTGGTCAGGAGGTGACAGTAAGGAAGGATCATGGTGGATTGAGGTGGCGCTTTAAAGGTTCAAAAACCCAGAGGGACAATTTGCCAGATGGTTAGAGGTGGTTAGTCAATATCGACTTTACCCTTCTGCATCACCCTGGAATATAGCATGTACATAATTATATTAATAAACTTTTTTAATAAACAAATTCAATTAATGTACATGTATTGTACATAAGTTAGTTTAACTAATATGTATTTATTTTTCTGCAATTCACTATTTTTGGGACTAACCACCATTAGCACGCTATGCTATTTTGTTAGTCCCTTTTATCAATTTGCTTTACTGTATTGTTAATTCAAGATATTTGATTAATATGTAATATGACTAATTGTAAATTGTAAATATTGAACTGATCATTGTTGACAAGAATTTAATTTCATTTCATATACTGTATGTGAGTTAGTCTTTTACAGAATGCCCACAGTGCATAGAGATGCATGGAATAATTGAAGGGACACGCAATATTTGCGGAATGTCCCAGCACGAAATCTGCCATATCCTTACAATTGAAGAAAACCTTGGAAAGACAAATGGGAGGCGATACACTGCTGAATACAAGCGGATAGCAATGGGCATCCTCTTTTACAATCCCGCATGTTACGAGCACATGCGAGAAATAATGAGTTTGCGAACAAAGAAGACCGTCAAACAGATGACAGGAATAGTTGATGGAAGGCCAGGAATAACCTTTGAGACACTCCCCGAAGCAATATCCAACGAGTTGTATATTGCATACGTCAAGGAGAAGAGACGCCAGTTATCTGGACTGCAACCACCAACATCATCGATTCAATCCTCAATGACGCCGACTGGGACACATACACAGAAGAGACAGACAACTGGTTGCCTTTCAGGAAGACTCCTCTCAAACTGGCTCCTGCGGGAAGTGAAATGGGAGGCGATACAATGCTGAATACAAGCAGATAGTAATGGGCATCCTGTATTACAGTCCCGCGTGCTACGAGCATCTCCGAGAAATCATGAGTTTGCCAACAAAGAAGATCATCACGCAGATAACAGGAATGGTTGATGGAAGGATGGGTGTTACCTTTGAGACAATATGGGGACTACAGACATGGCAGGCTACGCGCCCTAACACATTCAGGTGAGGCTTGATACTCGATGACATGTCCATCAAGAAGGGGTATCAGACTGGACACAAGGTAATTCTAATACAATACATGTGTAATATGTGTAGAACAAAATCAAGAAAACAAAATGGGAGGTTGCTGCAAAGACACTAAGGAAATGGGGTTTTGAGCCCTTATCCCTGTGTTTGCAGGTAAGAAATTATTGAAATATTATTTATCGTCAATTGTAAGATTGTAAGGAAGAAATGAAATAAGGTTCTTGCTCAAATTATACATGATTAGTGTCGCATAGGGTGGTAGGCCGACTATAAAAGGATCACAATTGGCATCCTATACCACAGTCCGGCATGCTATGAACACCTGCCAGAAATGATG
The DNA here is from genome assembly GCA_031471515.1 of Dendraster excentricus. NCBI lineage: Eukaryota > Metazoa > Echinodermata > Echinoidea > Clypeasteroida > Dendrasteridae > Dendraster > Dendraster excentricus. Next base: position 2,299 of record JAUELG010430674.1, on the reverse strand, counting down.
AGTTTGGCAACAAAGAAGACATCAAACAGATGATGGGAATGGAAGGCCAGGAATGACCTACGAGACAGTCCAGGGTCTACAAACATGGCAGGCTACACGCCCAAACAACCTGAAGTGGAGTTTGATGCTTGATGGAATGTCCATCAAGAAGGGCTATGCCTACGACGACCAGAAACAACCAGAAACATCTGTGTTGTTGTATAATTTGCATATTATGTTAATATTTGTGTTCTATTGTATGCTGTAAGTCTAGCCTTTTGGCTGAATAAATAATAATAGTAATTTGTAAAATCATAAGAGATGATGACTTCTGGACTAGAGACTACATTCCGTTGGAGGTTTACAATGACACCGAGATGTTCAAGAGGTATAGATTCAAAAGGGATGGTGTTATACACCTAATCAACTTGTTAGAAGGAGATCTCCTATACACAACATTGAGAAGCAATGCTCTGCCAGCATCACTACAGGTTTTTGTGGCACTTCGATTCTATGCATCCGGGTCAGTCATGGATGCAACATCAACAATCCATGGTATCTCAAACACCACAACATGCAGGAGAGTGAGGAGGGTGAGCAAACTAGCTTGATGCTGGAAAGTAGTGCCATGGCACACGGGATTAGTATACCAACTGCAAGCCGGAAAGTCACAGATTGGTTTCTAATAAAAGAGGTAACAACTTCGACATCAAGGACAAATTTAATTGTTTTGATTCATTCTAATTAATCTTGAGCATTTTTGTTCTGTTCAAAGTAAAGTATCAGTATGATCTATTATTCAATTGTATTTAAAATTTGGAAATATTGCAAGATATCAAAAGTCTTTGTAGTCATAATGTATTTGAAGATCTGCATGAGCACAGCCACAAGGAAAATCTTGTGATAACTAACTGGATACCATCCTCATCACTCTGAAGGAAAACGGAGGACTAAAGAAAACATCATCTGCAATGAAGAAAGGTTGGTGCGGGCCATGCACCAAAAGAACACTCCACTGGCACAGAGTGGTGTGAAGGCCACCATCACAGGCTTTGTCATGGTCGTTCTAAGATCCACCAATGTATTTGAAGATCTCCATGAGCACAACCACAAGGAAAATCTTGTGAGAACTTTGATTGACAAGTACCTTGTTGTAAGGCTGCACTACATTGCCGACACCTTCGTCAGTGATGAAGACTGAAGTGCGCCTTACCGAGAGGGTGGTGCGGGCCATCCACGAAAAGAAGACTCAGTTGGCGCGGAGTGGTGTGTAGGCCAGCATCACTGGCTATGTCACAGGCCTTCTGAATTCCAACACTGAGGTATTTGAACATCTTCATGAGCACAACCACATGGACAATCTTGTGAGAACTGTGATAGACATGTACCTTGTAGTAAGGTTGCACTACATTGCCGACACCTTCATCAGCCATGAAGAGGGTGGTGCAACTCACAGAAAGGGTGGTGTGGCCAATGCACCCAAAGAAGTCTCCACTGGTGCAGAGTGGTGTGTAGGCCACCATCACCAGCTTTGTAGTCATCCTCAGATCCACCATTATATTTGAAGATCTGCATGAGCACAACTACAAGGAAAATCTTGTGACAGCTGTGATTGACAAGTACCTTGCAGTAAGGCTGCACTACATTGCCGACACCTTCATCAGTCATGAAGACGGTTATACAGCTTACCAAGAAGGTGGTGCAGACCATGCAACAAAAGTGGCACAGAGTGGTGTGTAGGCCACTATCACAGGCTACATCATGGGCCTTCTGAAATCCAACACAGATGTATTTGAAGATCTACATGAGCTTAATCATCTAGACATCCTAGTGAGAACTCTTATTAAAAAAAATGCCAACAAGAGAAGTTTCACCCTTTACAAACAATAAGTTTGCATCATAATTTGGTTCCTAATGTAAAACGACCGACTTCAAGGACAAATTTCTTCCTTTCTATTCATTAAACTTACTATTGAGTATATTTGTTCTATTATAAGTGTAAGTATGATCTATTATCAAATTATATTTCAATTATGTAAATACTGGCAAACAAAATGGCAGCAGCCACTGTAGAACTCTAGGAAAATGCCAGAATACAAAGCTAAATACTAACTAGATGGATCTTCGATTGCGCGCAATCGAAAATTATGCCTCCGCTATCACGCAATTTTAAAGTGATTCAAGTAAAACCGTTTAGCCAAAATTAACATGCACTGAGTTAATAAGGCATATTTGCATATATCTTGTGTCATGTGACCTTGACCTTTGACCTCATGACCCCAAAATCTAATCAGATCATCGGCTTCCCAAGATACATACA
>JAUELG010430563.1:0-12603 GCA_031471515.1 Dendraster excentricus | reverse complement strand
ATGTTCACAAGTCAGGCAAACGGAACTCCACTTCGTTAGCTCTAGATCGAGTACTTATCATGCTAATTAAGCCTTAAGTGCACTTTCGCAACCTCCATCCATATCTAAGGTAAATGCAAATATTATAATACATTTCCTGATAATAAAGATTATCTGAATACAAACAAAGTCGACACGAACAAGGTCTCAGAATGCGTGCATCACGGATCAATAGGGACCTTATTCATAAAAAATAAAAAAAACATTCCCCGAAACAATATCTCACACTTCTCATGCCTACAGTATAATCATTTACTTACCCTGGCCTTGACATGGTTCATTTATACACGACATACATTTAAAATAATTTTTTAAAGGGTTTAAAATACTTACCGCTTGTAAGTTAGCAGATAACAGAGGCTCGAAAACATCCTGTGGATGGTGAAATTAAAAGCTATAGTCTGTGAATGCTGGTGCCCCGATTAAACAGAACGAGATCAAGTATAATAGTTGGTATCATCTACAGTACGTATTAGTTCCACCGGCATGGCATGACTAAAGGCTCAGTGCTGAAATATCCTTAGCTTAGCTATACTAGCTCAGGCCATGAAAAAATAGGAAAAACAAATTGCATGGTTTATAATGCTAGTGCATTGTAGTACTACCTCATCGGGAAGTATATTATTATACTTGCTGTATGCGTTCTCACGTTGGAAGTATGGCCCCACACTCCACAGTCAGTTGACAACAAATTACACTGCTTCCAACGGTACATTTCTTGGTAACAGCACACATTTCCACAATACAGAATGTACAAGGCTAAATTACAGACTTTAGTATTATAAAAAATGTCTCTTGCCATTCACTTACAACGCTAAACAATATTATGTCTATGAGTACGAAGAGTCTGCATGCTGCTAGGTATTAGGGGCCAAGGGTCACACATACAACGGTATAGTTAATGAGATAGGCATTAATCTGTTCATAATAACACTGTTCGGCAGGGTTCGGCTCTGACTGGAATTCCAGCCATCAATATTTGCCCTGTTGCCAACCGAACATACGATCCCTGCCCATTAGGAATTTCTCGAGAAAACACGAACAGTCGAAGTACAGATCGACACTCTTCGGCTCCCAGAATAGGCGTGGTTTATGCAAACCGGTCGGAAGTAATCCAATGCACAATTGTATGCCTTCCCAGCTGACTTCCAAATATGGTAGACGGCGGAAGTGCCGAACCCAGTGGGCCGTCCCACAACATCTCGCTTAGTTCATTTGCCGATTAGCAGGGAAATGTGTATTTTACGCTAGCATTATGTACATATTGCTTGCATTTATGTTTGTTTTTAACGACAAATAATATAAAAATACAAATATACAAGACTTCTCATTTATATTTTCAGCTGGATTGTATCTTAAACCGGTAAATAAATACTTCGAATATAACAGTGTTTTTAAACACCCCTATTTTTATAATGTAGGAATCCAAAATTATCAGACTGTTGGCACTGTTGCTAGGTAATCACTGGGAACGGTTTGACGTCAATGTGCGTCATTGTACCACGTGACTGAAACGTCACACTGCTCTGCCCTAATACGGACGGCAATCCTCATGAATGAAATCGAATAAAAATAAGTAGTAGCTCGAGTCTTCGGCATTCGACAGTTCGGATTTACTCGCTAGCACATCGGAGAGAATCGTTCGCTCTTCAAAGTTTACACATTATAGCTAGCCGAAGTTCATGTCACAAGTCAAATTTTGCCGAGGAAATTGTGATCATTGCCTGGTCAAGCCAACCTCACCTTAGTTTATTTTCAGACGCATGAGTAAGAAGTCCACAGAAGCAGGCGAGATGCGTATGGATACTTTAGACACACTTTATGTCGCGGCGCTCAATCAGTTTGATACCAGTTTGTTTAACAACAACACTTTGGCATCAACTGCCGAAGCAACAGCGCCTCCTGCAACTGATGTGCTCACGCTGGCCACCATGACTATGGCAGCACCTCCCAGCTACAACTTCACTTCAGGCCTACCTACGCTTGAAGGTGGGTGGATTATTACTTTGCTTCTCGTTGCTTGCTCCCCCTCTCTATAACCCTGTTTTATAATTGATTACTCCGAGTTGCCTCTTCTCTCATCACCAGCCCACAACTTTGTCACATCGATGCTAGCTTATAGTCACTTGTCTCTTCTGCCTCTTAGATATTAGTCGCATTTTCCGATCCGCTCTCTAGCTTTACTTCGTTATTTTTCCTAACCTTTCTGGACTTAACTTGGCTTACTCGATCGACAACGGTCGACAACTTACAACATGCGGCGATTTTACTACGGTGATTTTGGGGGCTCCTTACCTAGATATCTTAATTTATTTCTAGTATGCACCTGTACATCGTGCTACCCTGCCTCGGAAAATTTTAATTTCTGCTTCCAACTTTTTTTTTCGATTCATACAAATTATTTTCAAATTTCCTTGATTTCCCTGATCTAATTTTACAATTTCTTTGTTGGATTGAGATAGATATTTTCTTATCGCATTTACTTTCATTTCATCAACCACGTGCATGTGTACTTCGATTTACCTTGAAGCGCTAGAGCAATGTTTACATTCTGTGAATGGCTTTGTATAGTATAGTGTTAGCATGCATGCTACAAATAATACTTGGCTCGCATAGGCAATTGACAGCAGGACAGGCATGCATGGAATCGAACAGGGGTATGGGGTGCAGCGAGTATGACGTAGATCGGTGCTCACTGGATGCCTCGGCACTCGCTATATTTTCCCAGTATGTATTTTGCACAGTGTGTGTGTGTGAGTGTGTATACCGTACTGTATATCGATCTCCGCACTCCGCACGGAGAGGCGGGGTGTGTACTTTATTTCAGTGAGCGCTCTCGGTGTTTATCATTCGCCGACGTAGCGCTCAGCTGATCGAGCGGTAGTTGTCGCTGTGTCAGTGATAGTGATAGGTCGAGTAGTATGTTAGTAGTAACCCGAGCCGTACACACCTTCGCTTCTCGAGTAGAATAGTTATACTTTATTCAACTTATATCCGAACTGGTTATATTTTTGTTCTTCATGGCACTAAATCTGGTCTGTTCACTCTACTATTTCTGCAATACAGGTCCGATGGAGGAGGACTTTGAATTCAAGCCGCAGGTGACGGAAGCCGGCTACGTCCAGCCCGATCACAACATGAACAGCCAGCGGGCCAGCGACCCCGGGATGATGGGCGGCTACCCCACCGTCGCGATGACCAACGTCCAGCATCCAGCGCACATGTCTCCGGTATCGGCCAGCAGTCCCGAGAGCTCGCCGCCACCACCCCACGTTCAGGGCGGTTGGCCGTGCTGGACATCGTCCGAGCGACCATCCACGACGATGTCGAGCGATATCGGCAGCATAATCACGACATCCAACAGCCTCATCGAAGCCGGCGGCGTCCAGGCGACGGTGACGGGTTGCGAGACGGCGTGCTACACCCCGATTACGACGAGCTATCAAATGGCTGCTAGCACGCAAGCTATGATCAGCCCTCAGGACTTACAGACGCCCCACACCTCCCCGTACACAACATGTGCCTACTCGCAGTCAGCGACGTCGCTGGTGCCAACTACAGCTTTCGATACGCAGCTGCCCGAGAACTTGTCGGTGCAGTCGACCATGTCGCAGGGCGTGTGCTCGCCATTCGAACAAACCGTGAAAGTCGACGGGGTGTTGAAATATTCCTGGCCCTCGCACGACATGAGCTCAGCTTTTGCTCGCCCATCCGTCACACAGCACCACAACGCGAAAATGGGTGTCAACACTCACCCAGGACAGAGTACTAGCCCGCATCAACATCAACAAACCCAAATCTTGCCCTCGCGCTCCCTCGGCAACGCGCCGATGATGGTGCATATTTCTCCATCTGATATCATCTCGCAGCCGTACCAAGCCACCCACGGTCCGGTCGGGAAGACATCGAAACCCCGCAAGTACACGAGCCGCCCGGGGAAAACCCCTCCGCACGAACGGCCCTACGCGTGTCCCTCCGAGAACTGCGACCGACGCTTCTCGCGATCCGACGAATTGACGCGACACATCCGCATCCACACCGGACAGAAGCCGTTCCAATGCCGCATCTGCATGCGCAACTTCAGCCGAAGCGACCACCTGACGACCCACATCAGGACGCATACGGGTGAGAAGCCGTTCTCCTGCGACACCTGTGGACGCAAGTTCGCCCGGAGCGACGAGAGGAAGCGACACAGCAAGATTCACCTCCGGCAGAAGGTGAAGAAGGAGGTGGACTCGGTGAAATCAGTGGCAGCATGTGGTTACCAGCAACAGAGTCCATCGGCCGCAGTCGCGTCACCCCCGATGCCGGTAGCGACGGTCACGACATCATAGGCACCACACGAACACGAAGACCATGTCGTCTTTTCCCCCCTATTGCGTTTGGTTTTGCACCACCCCTAAATCGCACGGAGTCGAAATGGACCGCGCCCGACCGTGAAGTGCGGTACGACACGGTAGCTCCGCGCCAAGACCACCGGGCTGGCCACTTGCCATCGACCCGATGATGGGACTTGAGTCCGCTAATTAACAACCAGAGCCAAGTCCACAAAGATACAGAAGAATGCAACTCGGTAAAGTGAACTGAAGCCGGTCGATAATGCCTCCATCTTTGTCGACGATATTGTGTACAACTCAGTATTTGGTTGTGAGAGACAAACTTGACCCGAAAACCGCGGAATGTATATTGTAAGCGACAATATTTTGCACAACTCAATTTTGTCAGTGACAGGAAAACGATTTTTGTAACATCAGTGACTTTATGTCTCGATTGATTTCAAGTTTGCTGGTAATTATTGTTTTATGACATTCTTTTCGTGTTATTTTGTTATTGTGAGGATATAGTGTATAATGTACCTGTGAACAAGTTGAAAACAGTAAAAATTATTACAAAATGGCTAATGCTTATATTGATAATAGATTTATCTATATTTTTATTTACACAATATTAATAGAACAAATCGAATTGCAAAGAAAATATCACTGCTAAGTTTGAATTGTATTCAAAGAAACGAATTGTTGATTTTGTCTGAAAAGCTTGTAACAAAACTGCTTTCTTATTCATTGTGTGTTCTATGCTGGGCATGGGACTCGCCTGCTTCAAGGCGGCTTCGTGCTGGTGAATGAATCATGTTTACAAGTAAAGATTTTGCTTCCAGATATTATATTTTAACAAAACAAAACGTATAGAATAATAATCTAGCTGCTGGCAGTTTTTAGAACAATGTATCAATTATGAAATTAGATTTCAACGTATATTACATTGCCAAAGTATACGAGTTTTTATCTTGAAAAAAGCTATAGGTTGCTATGCTTAATATTATAATTTCAATTCATAAATATTTCGGTTTCTTTATTCGTGATGTGAAATAGTACCATTTTGTGAAGAAATGTGAACGTAATCTGTTGACTTTGTCGTTAAATCCGAGAGGGTTAGACCAAATCTTGCTAGCCATTTACACGTATGCGATGTTATTGTGTATTCTTAAAATGATTTGATACTCTTTGAATGGTAACTCATTATTATATCTTTTATCCAACTCAATGTACCAAATTGTTATTTTTATAATTTTGGTGGATCGTTTACTACGCAACAAGCAGCTTACATAAAGTTTATCCGTGTGTCGTGTACTTCAATTGGAACGATGCTGCATTACTATACAGCTTGGCTTTTTCATATCCGTATTTTGTCAGTTTGTCATATTCGTGTATGTATGTATAGGTCCGGTTTGTCAAAATATGCACAAGTGAGTCCCTTTTTGTGTACTTAATATGAATACATTGTTTTCTTGTTTGCCCATAATGTAAAGGAATATATCAAACACATTTTTGTTTTCCAATTTCGACTTCAAATTTTCGTTATAACTCACAACAAATTCAAATTTCTCATCTTGTTCTTATTTGTATTTGGAAATGTTCCATATATTTCAGATTAAATATATTAAATATATATTTGAAATGCACACGCAAAACTGGTATACTGAACAATGTCTCTTTATTTTTATTTGTCAATTTAGCTATTCATCGTGATATTGATGTTTTAAACAAATTTCTATTATTTGCCATAATTTAGGAAATGAATCCTGTCTAAGCTTCATGGTTATTCAAACTAGGAGAACAATTTAACCTTTGTAATATTTGAATGTTTTCGGGGAAAAAATTAAAGATAAACTCAATTTACTTCTGAATAAGTAGATATCATGTTTGCAAATAGTTATTTAGACAACTCTATAAGAACTAAGTTCCCGGCCAATGAAATACACTATAAGATAGCAATGTACACGAGTAATGCCGTATGTCAGGTGCATTTTGATTTGCATATAATGTAATGTTCAATTTTTTGGTGTCATTATATCAAACTCGTTCTATTAATTTGCCGGAGTCATGGTATACTTTGTCTTGTGTCTTGTGCCTACGTGGATGTTTGATGTCGAGTCCGACTATAATTTCCTTTGTTTGTAAATACATATCTTTATATTTATACACATTATAGAGATTTGGTATGTTATATAACTTTGATACTATGCATTGGCCGTGTTGCTAAATATTTCACAAGTTACACAGTCAATGTCTTTTAACACTGACAAAAACACGCGCATGTATATATTTGCCATAATTATTATCTCCGATTCGCTATTTGAATTTTGTACGTCATGCATGTAAGGGACAATGGTTGAGGGTTGAATTGAAATCAAGAAGGGAGGAAAAAGAGATTAATAAAATATTTTTGTCATGAAGTGCACAAACAAACAAAATGCATTTACTGTGTGTTCATTGCTATGGCATGACTTGTGATGGTGAAAAGAAAGCGAGAAAGATAGTGAGAGAATTTGTTTTGTTCACTGAAAAATTATTATATTCAGACAATGTTTGTATTTTGTGCATGCTGTGTTTTGAGTGTGTATGGAAAAGAAAATTGTGTGCATGTGTGTTAATGTGTATGGGTGTGTGACTTTGAGCGTGGGGGTGTGTGCGTGGGGAGTGTGCGTGTAAATAATATGTGGGTGTTTCTATTGCTTGGAAATAACTATTGACATTATTTTGAACGTCTTGCATTATGTTCCAAAAACGTTCAGAAAGTTTGTTCAGAAATAATAACGAAGCAAACTTTAAAAACAAATTTAGAACTTTCAAACAACAGAAAATAGCATGTACAAACCATCAAAATAGAGGGGACTTAAAACATTAAATCAACACTATTCATTCAATTAGATGATGATGTTGATTATGATGATGATGATGATAATGATAATGATGATGATGGTAATGGTAATGGTAATTGTAATGATAAGAACACATGATGATGATGATAATGATAATGATCATGGTAAATATGGTACTGATAATAATAATGATGGCGATGATGATGATGATGATGATGATTCTGCTGCTGCTGATGATGATGATTCTGCCGCTGCTGATGACGATGATGATGATGATGCTCCTACTGCTGCTGCTGCTGCTGCTGCTGCTGCTGATGATGATGATGACGATGATGATGATGATGGAAATGACTGATGCGATCTGAAAAGAGAAAGGTCTGTATTCGTGCTTTTGAAACAAAAACTATGTAAAATTGTATAATGTACTTTGATAGTGTTATTCAAACATCCAGTTCACTGAATATGTAAAACAAAAGCAAAATCACATTTCGAATTATCAATAAGAATAATTAAAACTTCAGTGAAGAAGGCAAGGAAAATGAGAAAAGATGAGAAAATATGCGTATTATGTATGCTGTTTATGTATGTGTCATTGTTCATATGCAACAAAGGTTGCAGATAGGCCTTGATGAGTGCGAATAAATACAGAGTCGAATATTATAATACACAATCTACCAAGACCCTTCAATTCTGGTGCTTCCCACGAAACCATATTCTTATAATACTAATTACTGCTGTCAATAGCTTAACTAATATTACAGCTGGGCTTGCCCGAATTGAACCTGAGACCTATTAGCGATTGCTAGACCGGTGTTCTTACAAGAGATTAACAATGATCTTTATAATTCTGTTGGCTCTTTCATGATGTTTGTTTGGTTGTTTTATTCATTTAAACACGGCAATAAAATAACTCGCTATCAGCCGTCAGGCTGTGTTTCAGCTAAATGTTTTTCTTTACAGAAATACAAAATTAAACATACATTAAGGCACAATAAAGAAACTTAATTTAAACAAAATATCAAACGTGCTTGGAGATAATGAGATGATTGCACAGTCCTAAAGCAGAGACCACAACAATATTGCTAACGCGTGGGTATATACCGTATCATGTTGTGTCATTAACACTATGAATAGGAATATCTAATAAGTGGTTTGATGAAAAAACAAATAGTCTTCAGTTTTGTTAACTTTTGTACAGGCCATGACCCTCCCCCTCATGCAAGTTAGCGAGTGGGCTGGAACCGGCGTGAACCACTCGCTAGATTCGCATGAGTCAGAGCTCCCACTTCATCGGTGTTATTGCAGGGGGATTAATCAACACGGCATTAAAAACTATCCTTTTTATTATATATAAAACTATCCTTTTATTATATATAAAACTATCCTTTTATTATTTTTTTTGATAGAATTTGTTCCTAAGTCATGTAGACTTATGATGTAAGTCCAAAAATCCAAATACGTTCCAACAAATTATTTGTCTTAAGAATATAGACAATATCGTACCGTCTTAATATGATATGAACCACTGAAGGATGAGAATAAATATTTCATGCTTTCAAATAAAAATGTGACGAGTTTTTTTTATTTAGCAGATATTCCGTCAAGGCAAGGATTCAACAAGTAATATATTACATTTACATCTATATACCTTCATGTTTTAATTCGCTGAAACTTTTAATTCGCATTATGGTATTTGAATGGATACTATATTACTCATTATGATATTACCATAAATGTCATTATGTTATGTTTGTATTTGTTTAAAAACATTCCCAATGAAATGAGAATTATGTAAACATTTTGTAATATTCATGGACCACGTAGTAATCGGTGTAGAAACATAAATGCATTATTATTTGGTCTCTGGATATCTATAGCACGCAGACTTAGTAAGTTGATACATTACTATAGTACCATTTTAATATTAATATTAATTTAGAATTGGTAGCACCTCATAATTTTGATGTCAACCGCATTAATGTAATATCCATTTGTCACTGTGTCATTACACACAAGACAAACAATCAATTTGCACACAAAATTGAATCGAATTGAATTTAGGTTATGCCCATCATTAAATAGAAATCGTTTGCCACGGGTGTACAATTCACAATAAGTTGACATCATCAACATACAAATGAATACCATCTATAAATCATATGCACACTTTCTACTTCTTTGTATAGGTGGTGTTCTGGTTAGGCTTACTGCAACAGATGAAGGGCCTATACATGCTCAACAAACACCATTCAATCCTACGGAGCATCCATTTATACCTGGGATGAATGTGCAGCAAGTTTAATAGGTCTTGCTAAAGGACACACACACGCATTCCTGATTGGGAATCGAACCCACACCCTTCACATTAAAAGGCGAGTATCCAAATTATCCTTCATTATAATAGTGACGCGACACAAGCGTCGAAAGACGGAACGTGCGTTATAATAGACCCGCAATAAATTATTACAAGTATTATTATTACAATATTAGAAAACGATTATATTCCCCACATTTGTTATCAGCATAGAAAATCAAAATTTCTACTTTATATATATTTTGCTTGTTGTTGATGGTGATGTTGTTGACTTCGTTGTTGATGTTGTTGTCTCTTTTTTGTTTGTTTGTTTGTTTGCTTGTTTGTTTTTGTGGGGGAAGTTTAATCCATTACTTTAATAGTGACCATAATATATTGAATGGTTCGAATAGATATTGACGCTCAAAATATTTTTGATAATTAGTCTTATGTGCCATTCAAGCAAACTTATTTTTTGGGCCAAGATGATATTAGTATTTTCTACATGTCAACAAAAATGGTTTGGGCTATGTGATCAATTAAATGCTGTTTTTGTTATGGTTAGGTGCTTATTTAATCTTTATTCGCGAAACATTTGCATAGTCTGTACACCAGATTAAGCGACTACAGTATTATTTAACAAATGTAGAGATTTAGTATGTTTCATGTTTACGTTCCATTATTTTGTTAATTGTCAGAAACCATACAGCTTCTATATATAGACAAGCTTTATTTATGCGAATCTATTAAAATTCATTCTCATTTTACCGAGTCGAGTAAGGATAATATGTGGACAAAATTAGAACATTCCAAATGTCTAATAAATGCGTTTTACCGAGATCTAGCCCACTTAGAGATGTGTAAAAACATCTATGTGAAATTGAAAACAACAAATGTATGGCCGAGTAAAAAGCGATAATGCAAAGTGCCGTTTGCTAATTCATTTCCAAAACAATTTTGGACAGAGTTGAAATGATCGCTGGGATTATGTTTTAATTCAAATAACAAATACCTCAATAACAAGAAGAAAAAAAATGGAAAATGAAAGCAGGTTTCGTATAAATTCTGTTATAAAAAGGAAAACAATTCATTACAATAATGTATTTAGGTATGAAAGAACCAAATATAGATCAAAGTGAGTATTTTTGTTGCAGACAAAGTAAATATTTGATTCCTTTTATTGAAACAAAATAAGTTGATATGTTTTGATCGATGTTTGATTTTGGCTGGCATACTTTGTGAATTGTTCTTTCGTGAAGGATATCTAACTGTCGACATATACAGTATTATGGGATAATGCCTGTCAATGATATTGATATCTATTTGTGCGCGGGAATACCATTCATCATGCACAGATTTGTTCTTTTTTAGTGTTATTGTTTTCAGGATGTTACTTTGTCTAAGAATTCTTGCATAACACATCTAACTGCATAGGAATATCGATCATTTCGATTTTAACTCAAAATTGCAAGGATAAATGTTAAACTGTCAATTTTTCACAATATTCTGTAATTAGATATAAAATGATTACAAGAATGGCCAATGTGGGTGGATGTATAGAAAGGGTGGGTGGCATATTCATGATAACACAACAACAATCGTTTTACACATACAATTTTACCGTTGTTTATTTGCGAGCTTGATACTTTGAGCCACAAAAAATGTTCAACAAAGCCTCTGTAAAAAAAGAAAAAAATGAAGGAATCATTTTTAGAAAACTTGTTTGTGACCGGGGCATGATCCGTGTAAAAGTGCATTGACAAAAAAAAAAATCAGCTCTCCGAGCTCCATGCTTGATCGATAAACCAGAGCCAAAATAACCCAGCAGAATGGGGTGAGCCCAAGTACAAACAGAATCGTTCAAATACACGCTGTCAAAGGTATTTACTCATTATTCCTTTTGTCACACACATGATTTCAGCCTTTGTGAACTTATCTATTGGGCGAGCAATGCATGGATTTTATATCAGGACGGTACGAGAAAGGAGGGTGCTGCCAAAACTGAATACCGCCCTCAACAGTTTGTGTCTCTATATTCCATCTCCAGACCGAAAATAGTCATTCCGATGTCCACCTCCCATTCACGCATACCCGTAAAGCCCTCCCGTACGAGCCACGTATTGGCATGTTGGTGGAATGCAGTGAAACGAGGCTATTCACTGACAATTTCGTGGCTTACCCATGACAATAGGTGGCGATACGTGACACTACGCCCACGTGTTATTGATGGCCTGAAGGTGGAGCTGAAATGTCAGAAAGGTTCACAACTCTGTATGTTTTTATTGTTTGAAAAATTATCGAATAAACTTGGGGCTCAAGTTCATTACGATCGGATGTATTTATTAATATTTTAGCCATTTCTGAACCGATTTTGACCGAATATAGTTAATTTTCGCATCAAAATTGCAGGTTCTTTCAATTTCTTTATCAAAGTTGACACTGTGAAAGAAATGTTTGTATCTCAGTCATCGGATACCAGCTGCAAATAATCTACCACGTGATATACACGTGTTCCACTCCCTGGGGGGCATTCCAGCCAGGCAGTTTGTACGTGCACGTAACGTTAAATGAAATCGGTTACTCTCCGATACGGGTAAGCCTACCCATAAATACACCTGTGTTGACAGTAGCAAAATGTTCCGACATTTTATTGCCGACGGAAAAACCATTACAGGTAGAGTAATCCACATGCTACTTAAACGTTATAAGAGGATCGAATATCTTTATTGACATGATTGTGCGAAAAAGTGATGGATGGTGGATAAAATGTGTTTTTGTTGTGATTTGATATTATGTCCACTGAGTTACGTGCGCACATTTCATGTCAGGACTCATTAATTTTTCTATAACATTCTCAATTGAACCATGCCTGATACAACTCGATCTGATGTATAGCAGTATAGGCAGTAGCTTGATACATGTTTAATTACAAGCTCACCACATATAACAACATACAAATAACCAGTTATTATTATTATTATTATTATTTATTTGGCACAAAAACAATCATCATACAAGTATACGGTCACATAAATGCCAGGGAAGGAAAAAGATTAACTAAATAACTCTAACCCGAGGGTCATCCTTCCCAGTTCATGTGACCTACATA
>JAUELG010430453.1:0-12607 GCA_031471515.1 Dendraster excentricus | reverse complement strand
GAAATTACCTTTGAACTTCCATGACCTTTTGTATACACTGTATTATAATAGCATACATATCCTCACAGGAAATAAAGGTAAAAAAACACCAACTGAATGTTATTGACAATGTTAAGAAACACCTTTCTTAAAAATAATAGGCACTTTGAACAAGCAACTGAGTTCAGACAAAGTTAACAAACTTAAAATAAATCGGTATAAATGAACAATGTAAATCAAACGTAATAATTGTTTTGAGGAACTGACTAGAATAACACCCCAGATAGTTGCACGACTGAAGCGCATTTTCCAGTTCAGAGAAATGTGGGCGCATAGAAATTTTTTTTCGATTTATTGAATTAGAACTAAGGCTACGGAGCAAATGGAATTGAAGAATTCATATTAGCTACACTATGAATAAAACTGATTGCATATTCTTATACCAGTTTCACACATTAATCTATAATCCTTATGTTGTTGGTAGGTGTATTCAAGATAATAATAAATTGCTAATACAGATTTGGTTTCAACTGAAAGCTTACTTATCAAACTATATTATGATTCAGCACATTTTTTTTAAGGCTGTACTCTATATTCCATTCATATAGTGACTACGTACTGAAAATTAAAGATACTTTTTTTAAATTAAAGTATGAACAAAAATCTCTGCTTTAATGGTCTAATTCTGCTCTCTATGAACAACATAAAATTGTGTCTATAGCTAATTTAGAACAAGTTATCAGGAAAAAGTTTAGCTGTAAAATTGTAAACAAAATTTCATGTTTTGGTAAGTATTAATAATTACCTGTACATTCAGTGTTAATTCTGAGTGCATATTTAGATTCCCTAGAAAATTTCATTCAGACAATGTATAGTTTTGCTTGGGGAGAGGGGTCTTCCTCAGACGACTTATACTGACGCATGACCATATACGACAAATTATTCCACTGACATACCCTCACGCACATTTGAGAGTTAGATTGAATGAAAGAGTGAGCGTGTGGACGCCAGGTGGCAGGTTGGTCCGTTGCAAAAATAATGAGTGGATCAAACTTCTTTCACAGTTTTAGAGCAATATAAGTTAAATATGGAACACTAATGGTTTTTAAGATATAAGGGTTCCGTACAATGTGTATTATTCACTTAATTATATTTGTGTTATACTCGTTACAAACTAGTGCTGCATATTTTAATTACATTTAGTAATTTGTGAATACGACGCCATTAGTTCATTTGGTCAGGTACATTAATAGTTGTAAACATAATTATCACAGCATTTGTTCTCATATCCTTTCTCCGTTAGCTTTCCGAAACGTGTGATGAGGAAACTGTCGGACACTCACATGTAGTTCGTTCTGTCATTGAGGTATATTTTCTTGTTTTGAAATAAAATAGAACTAGTCCTTTGGAAAATCTTAGTGGCCCCTCTGCGTTGTAGCGGCTCTTTTTGAATAATAACAATACTTTTTTTTTTACTTAGTCGGTTGTATTATGTTTCGTTTGTCAATCAGGGTAAAGTTTCAATTATAACTTATTCCGTAATGATGCATGTTTTGGTAACTTAAGTTCAATTTGACCAAAACTAGTATTTATTTTAATTAATTCGAACCTAGACCAGACGTGGGCTGAAGAAAGATGTGGAATCCATTCATAGTTACAATTATGTGTATGTTGGATAATTGTCTGTTTTAGCAAGTAGAATAGAAGGATATAAAACCCATGATCCGACTAATAGTAAAGCAGCGCTCACACTTTGGCGAGTTGCTATACGAGTGGCCACGGCCTATATACAAGTACAGTACAGCGTTGGAATAGATCTGCAAGAATGACTCTTGTTCAAATTGGGAATTAATGCGAAGATGATGACACTTGTGTGAAAAGATATCATCACATGCATGGTCATACAAAAGCCCTGAAAAAAAGGCAGATATAAAGTCGCCGAAGAGCTACGCTTTTTTTGGATGTCCAAAGCAGTCGTCGCACTGCGCCGATCAGGTCTTTTGTTCAGCGAGCTATTGACTGTGCATTCGTGGAAGAATATCTTTTGGCGCCAGTGAGAAAATCTTCCTAATCAGATCCTCTCTGAAAAAAAAACCATTCTAGCCCATGTGTTTAGCTATTGTCTAGGTCGCGGCAACTCGTATATGCAATTTTCCAAAGTGTGAGAGTAATGCTTTATAATTGATTGTAGCTATTTCAGCAAACTAGAAGTCATATTCCAGATGTATTTTGTTTATTTTGTCATAATGTTTTTAAAATTATACACCCAGAGAAGAAACACGTTTCAAAATCTGTATAACATTTCTTTACAAGCACCTATACAAATTTTAAGTTTGGTTTGAAGATACTAACAGAAACACACTTAGAAAGTGAAGTACGTCAAATTATTGTTTTAGATAATCATTTCAAAATTGTATATTTAATAGGGCATACCGAACAGAGGCAACGATTGCTACGCCATAGCAGTCATTCAGATTATAGGCGCATCCCCCATCATTGAAGCCTATCAACGAGAATCGGACAAACACATCATTCCTGTATTAGATGCAGTGTTGACTGTGTTAGCAGCGCCCTCGTGGGATACTGTACAGGAATTGAAGTGGCTGGTGGGGGCTGACTACCGCAACCGGCAACAGCAGGATGCCAACCAGTTTATGGCTGATGTACTGACTTCCTCTTGCAACCAGTGTGAGGGGAAATGTTCCTTTTTGGAAGGGTGGGTAAATGCTACCTATTCAATTAATTTTTTATGTAATCTTACAATTAAAATAATATGGTAAGGAAGTCGATCATTATGGCCTTAACAGTAAAATAAACTGCATATGATTCTTACAGTGAATTCAAATGAAAAAAAGTGATACAGCCACATATATGCTCGATTTGACATACATATGCACTTACGTTGTAACTCTCCTTCTCTGCTGAAACTTGTGATTTTTAAGACGTAGTTGATTTTTTGTGTACTGTAATGCAAAACTCAGTGTCGATTTTAATAGGATATGCAATTATCATTTGATATTATAACTATTTTGGGCAAAAATAATTTGACGACTTTTTAAAAACATTTTAAAATGCTTAAACGTCTTTTTTTTTAATGTTAAATAGCTTTTTTTTTAAAATTATTTTTGATGATCTATGTACTTAATAATTATTTAAATGGAACATCAAATGCTTAATTTTGTATGAATAATTGTTTAATCAAATGGTTTTTTTTTAGAAAGCGCCCACTCGTATTTTAATGGCACTTTTTGAATTGTTCTATTGTTCTTTTACAAAATAATTGGGGGGAGGGGGCTCTTGCCCCCCCCCCCCCGTAGTTACGCCACTGAATGCCATTATTGATAAGAACGTTTATTTAACATAAATATGCGAGCATTACAACATGTTATCCCAAATGCATATCTTTCTAGTACTCGTGTTTTAACAAATAGTGGCCGTGATAAGGTTAATAATAAGGTACATGTAGTAAGATTTTGTACGGCCGGTTTCTGTAACAGATAAATTAATTAATTGTCCATAATTATAATGATGCATAGTTTTTCTCCAAATATTATTACAATTTACATGTGAAAATCAAACTTTTGACACCATGGTCATCGCATTCTACAATAATTGATAGGATACCAAGCCTTTACTCTGCGCATTCATGTTCAGAGTGGCAGATGGTTGTCATGTGATATCCTTTGTTTCATGAGAACAATGGATCGACCTTCGCATCAAGGAATTCATTATCGATGTACTAAAAAATAGCAGTAAAGAACCTTATCAAGTCCTTTCAAATAGATGAATGCCAAACTAGTACGATTGACCTTTGTATTGCACATAAAAAGGTACAAGGTTACTGTGAACTAGTGTATTGCAAGGTAGCACATTTATTTGTTAGCTAATTGGAAGAATAAACTACCTAGTAGTATGTACGATTAAACAGGATGTTTGAAATTATTAAATCCAAAGAACACATTTTAAATCAGCTCTTAAGGGGCCCAGTGAGGTATTTATGGACGTTTCTGCTCACTTTGATTACATCGGTAACATATTTTCTAACCCTATTCGCTACCGCTACAGTCCGTACATTTTTGGAAAGTATGAACATGGGGAATTCAACAAAACTGATTTAAGAACAATTTTACTTAAAGGGAAAGTTGAGTTTTGGCAAAGAGGGCGCTACACATATTTTTTGTGAGATAATGAAAACTGAGTGAAAAATTTGAAAGAGCATAACATTCTTATGACAGAAACAAATTTATTTGATCAAAATCGTTTCAGAAACGGCTGAAATATCCAGAAAGGTACCAATTTATAATAAATGTGGGGCCTCACATTTATTACAACATTTTGAACAAAACGTTATAATTTGCTTTTAAACAACATTTTGAACGAAACGTTATAATTTGTTTTTAATGCTTCCTCTTCTCAAACATTTTCAAAGATTTTTTTTTAATAGTTGTTGTTTATCTCTCTATTTATTCACTATTTTTACGAACCTTCACATGTACAATATTTCATTAAAAATAATTTAAACCCATGAGTTTTTTGAGAGCGCCAAATTGAGTTTGAACTGCTCTGTTTGAATGATAACAGGCTCTTTACTTAGTCGTATGTAATTTTGAATTATGGTAGTATGAAGTATGGTAGAGTTATACCTATTAGTTTGTAATTTTAATGATGCAGGTTTTGGTTACTAATATTCAGTTTGACCGAAGATGTACTCTCTTTACTAAAACTCAACCACCCCTTTAAAATAAGAATTTAAAACGCATTTATTCAGAAAAAATACTCTTTTTAATTTTAACAAGTCAACATTCAAACACATTAATGATGGCCTTTTACATTTTTCAGCGATCTTCATAGTCAATAGGCGAAAAATCTGAAATATACATATAAAATGTACATATTTTAGTTTAACCCGTTGAGGACGAATTGATTTTGGTATAACACGTATTTTTCATAGATTCAAGCCCGAAATATTTCGGGACCAGTCCTCAACGGGTTAAAAGGGTCCAAAAGTCATCATGAATTAATAAACAAACAAAAAATAATCCCTCAAAATCTTATTGAATTTGAGTTAAATTTTTGTTTGTTTAAGTCTAAAAAAAATTGTCGTTCAGCAAATTTGTTTGAAAGGTCATATACAATAATAATATTTGTTTAATAAATGAGACATCGATTAACGATAGAAAAATGGCGGAATAGATTAGTGACGGGTCATTAGTTGGTTTAAAGGGAATATTGTGTTTTGGTAGAGGGGGCGCTATAAATAACATTTTTGTGAATTAATGACAAAGACCATAACAGTTTAATTACAGAATAAACTTTATTTGATCAATTTTTTTTTAGAAACGTTACCATTTTTTTTCAAAATGTGGGAGCTCACATTCCTCTTAAAACAAAATTAAAAGAGATTTATCATCTCTCTATGTAATCAACATTTCTACGAAAGTTCACGTGTACAATATTTCATTAAACATCATTGTTTAAACTAATTAGTTTTTAGAGAGCGCTATCTTGAGTTTGAACTGTTCTATTTGAATAATAGCAGGATTTTTACATTTAGTTTGCAATTTAATGATGGATGGTTTGGTTACTAAAATTAAGTTTGATCAATACTGTACTTTCTTAACAAGAACTCAACTTTCCCTTTAATTGAAGTTTAGGACATGTGAATCACAAATAGCTTGTTAAAACGGACATGTTTATTTTTGGCATGGCATGATATGTTGCTAAAAGAGGAGGAGCATAATTTTGATGCTAGACATTTTCATCTGGGATAATTTTTATTTGGAATATTTATGAAAAGAACAATTAAAAATGTGAGCAAAAAAATAAACAAACTGGACACCATTGATAACAAATTTTTAATTTATCCACTGAATATTTACCTCTACCCCACAATGTTTGTTTGTCATTAAAGCTTAGAATCCATATATCAATTCAAGATAAAATTTTGATGAAAAAATCAATACCCCAATAAGCCACTTAATGTTGTTTCCTTTAGATTATGCCATCTGCAGGGAGTGAGCGAAATTGAATGCCCAATGTGTCAAAGCCAGCACGCGTGTGCGCGTTATTCCCAACCATCAATGCGTCTTTACTGCACAGAGCCATCTATTCAGGGATGCCTGAATAAGGCCCTTGAAGTAGAAGAGGTTGCAACATCATCCTCATGTGACAAGTGGTAAGAAATTTAAAGGTGTGGTGAATTCCCGGCTTTAATTCACGTGTATAGCTTTGAATATGTGACTTTGATATGCAATACTTTCTTGAAGTTGTGCTCAAAAGGTGAATTTCAGGAAATTTTTTGGCATGGGCGTTTGATACTCCAAAAAAGAGTGTGACGTAGCATGTATACTGTGACCTCATTTAGGACGCCATGGACATTTGTTTTCAGAAATTTCAAATTCGAACTTCATTTTCCAAAAGAGCATAACTCAGCCAGTACTTAACATTTTCAATCGATCTTCGGTATTTGGACATTATATTTGACGCTCTTTCGGCAAATGAAGTTCAAATTCCAAATTTGTAAAACATTTCTTCATGACGTCATAGATGACGTCACAGTCTGCATTCTTCATCACACTATTGTTGTTTTGAGTATGTAACGCCGATGCCCCAAAATTGCATGAAATTTACCTTTTTTGCCCAACTTAAGGATTTCTTTGAAAAAAGTGTAGTGCATGTAAATCAAAGTAACCATATAATATTCAAACCTTTAAACCTCTGTCAAACTGGAATTTCTCGTTACCGTACCTTTAGAGACAACAAACACATTAACATAATGGTTTATGAATGAAAGGTTAAATTTTGTTAAGTCCGTTACGTTCGGAAAATAGATTTTCAGACAATATGTATAATTCGAAAACGCGTGACCACACCGTACCATTAATGGGCTCCACCCCCTCCCCCCCCCCCCAACAAAAAATACAAAAAAAAAATCAGTTAGACGATATCCTGTATTATCATTTTCCCTAATATTTGGGGTTTAAAATGTAATGTTTTATAATAATGCTTAATATTTTTCCAATTTCTACACAGCTGAAAGCCTTGTGGCCCCTACTACCACCCCATACCCCCTCCCCCACCATCCATCAGCCATAAACAAAAACCGGCCACGCTGCTGGGTTTTCGCTTCCCCTTCCTTGCCGGAGATTGTCAACATGACGAATCATCCCCCAATAGAGAGAAGAAATCGACGCCCATGTACAAAGACAAAGTCCAGGAACCGAGGCATTTAATTTGTGTCTGCCAATATTTTGACACGAGAACAAATCTCATCATGTTTTTGTGGAATATTATACATTTGTGTTTACCTAGATATTCTTATATTTTTTGTCCATCTTTGTTATTTCAAAGGTGTACAATTTAATTAGATGTCTTTAATTTGAGGCCACTGAACTTCAATAAGCTGTTACCTTATTATATAACAAGTGAATCTTAATATTCATCAAGCTATTTCATTAAATTGCAACTAGCTCAATGCATATCAATGTGTGTAGATTATTTTTGTGTATATTATTTGCTTCATTTTGAAACAGTGGAGACGCCATGTCTGTTCGAAATCACAGGCAGCGGGTAGACTTTGCTCCAGAATACCTGTGGTTGTCCGTGAATCGGTGGTCAAATGCTAACGCGTCTAAGGGATATGTATACAAGAATAAAGACTCTATAGAAGTGGACGAATTCATTACAATCCCGGTTGGTGGTGACCTGCAAGAGTATCGTCTTGCCGGTATACTAGTAAGTGTAATATTTACATTGTTGACTTCAGTTACAAATGGTCCTCGAGAAATGTGTTAATTTCCTCTCGTTTTGTAATGGAAACAACGTTAATAAAAACTCTATCCACAAAACACGATATACCTTAATAAAACATTTAAAAAAATATAAGAGTAGGTAATCGTGATTGTCAAATTATGACAAGTCGCTCAAAGCGTTCACAATTCTCTTTATCTGCTTTAAGATGTACATGTCGAAATGTTGTCAAGTCATTATTTTTTCGTTCTGTAACCTCTAATTGTATTTCAGCATCATTATGGCGCGACGCTTTCCGGTGGGCATTATACTTGCTACGTCCTGGAGGAACATGCTGAGGGCAGAACATGGCGATATTGTAATGACCGGTTCGTGTATACATTCGACCCACCTCTCCTATCATCCACCATGTCTGGCGTTGGATATGTACGAGGTAATTTAACTATATATAATTTCTTGATTCATTAAACCGGTGGTCCAACATGACTGGTCTACGAAAACATTTCTCTATCTTTAAAGCGATTGTTTGGGTTTAGAGGAGGCTACGCAAAATAATTTGTCAGAATGGTTAGGAGATAATGAAAAGCACACTGTCACATTCAAAAGAGCATACAGTTTTACTGACATAATAATAATAATAATAATAATAATAATAATAATAATAATAATAATAATAATAATGATAACAATAATAATAATACATTGCTTTTATAGCGCGTAATAATATAAACATAAACATATTCTGTACGCGCTTTACACATGTTTCATAATTTATAATTCAGAAGTCTTAAACAAATTCAATTACAAATGGTTACATCTTTTACAAAGCACACACATGAACAGTACAACACCTATTGGGTCTTAATCTTACACAGACCGAAAGAGGTAGCTTTTCAGTGAGGATTTAAACTGACTAAGGGATGTGGGTTGTCGAATACAAGGGGTAGTTTGTTTCAAAGGTTGGGGCCAGCATATTGAAATGATCTATAGCCATAAAACGAGGTGTTACATTTTGCATTGTTTTGGGACATCTAGTAAGAGTTGGTTGCTGGAGCGGAGCTTACGGCCCGGTGTGTATGGTTTCATCATGTCAGCTAGGTACGAAGGAGAGAGTTCATGTTGGGCTTGTAGGTCAGTAGTGAAAGTGATTCGTTTGGTAACTGGGAGCCAGTGCAATTGGTGTGATGCTGTATGATTGTATAGTGCGGGAAACCGGGATCGTAGGGTGCGGGATCGTATAGTGCGGGAAACCAAAGGTGCAGTAATGTTCTGGATCATTTGAAGTTTTTTGCAGATATGTGTTCGGAAGACCAAACAACAAGTTGATGCAAAAGTCCAGTCTGCTGGCGACAAATGCATTGACCAAGATGAGGGCTGTCTTTTTAGTCAGGAAACTTCTGATCTGACCATGGGCGTCAACAGCTTCTCGAAAGTGTGGGGGGGGGGGGAAATCGGCGAGGGAACGAAGCGACCGAGCGGGGGAGGCTGTGGAAGGGGTGTCCCCTCCCACAATAGGGAGATTTTACAATTTTTGGCTTGAA
This sequence comes from Dendraster excentricus, assembly GCA_031471515.1. Lineage (NCBI taxonomy): Eukaryota > Metazoa > Echinodermata > Echinoidea > Clypeasteroida > Dendrasteridae > Dendraster > Dendraster excentricus. The sequence continues at coordinate 3,338 of JAUELG010430453.1, read as the reverse complement.
TTTGTGCGATTTGGTGCATATCTGAGGCAGAAATTTCACATTATAAATGTTTGTCAGAGTGAAATCTATGTAATCCGTGGATCAATCACACATAATGTATACATTTTTAAAAACAGTGGAGGGAACAATCCCCAAAAGTGTGGGAGGGGGGGGGGGGGGGCATGTACCCCCTTTCCCCCGCCTGCTGACGCCCATGGATCTGACTGATGCACCTGATTGCTGCCATCGCTGATTTGCACACACTGGAAATATGCTCCGTCATGTTGATGTGTGGGTCGAAAATTACGCCCAGATTCCTAGTCTGTGGCACGGGAATGATGTGTTCACTGTCGCTGTTCACTGTCGATGTTCACTGTCGATGTGTTCACATTGACGCTGACAGCTCGAGGTTGTTGTCGGAACTTTGAAGTGAAATGGATAATTTCCATTCGCTGTTAAGTCATAGTTTGTTCTGAGTTTACCAGATATTTATGTCGGAAAGACAGGCGTTCAGTCTGTGGATCGAGTCTTCCTGGTTTGTAGTTGTGAAAGAAATATAAACATGTGTGTCGTCCGCGTAAATCATTGATTCTACTTTATATACTTTGGTTATGTCTTGAATGGTGCTGTGTACATAGTGAATATGAAGGGGCCGATGACGGATCCTTTCGGAACACCGTAATTGTCGTTGATTATATCAGAAAGGGTGTTAGCGATCTGTACAGCGTGCGTTTTATTGTGTAGATATGATGTGAACCAATATTGAACAGCCCCCCCCCCCCCCCGCCCCGAAGCCAAAGTATGATTGAAGTCTTTCAAAGAGTATTTCATGGTCTATCGTGTCGAAGGCAGCACTGAAGTCCAGCAGGACCAGCACTGCCTTCTTGCCTCCGTCTAGCCAATAGAAGATCGCTCTGGACTTTCAGAAGCGCTGTTTCTACACTATGGTGTTCACGGTAGGCGGGCTGGCTCATTGGAAGAAGTCCGTGCTCAGCTAAGTGGCCTTTGAGTTGCATTGCTACTGCCCTCTCTATGAGTTTCCCAACGAAGCTAAGGTTTGCTATCGGCCGATAGCTCGAAACTTCATCCCGGGGTAGGCCATCTTTCTTTAGTCTTGGCTTTACTAATGAATGTTTCGTGCAACTTGGCATACATCCACTACGCAGGCTTGAGTTCACTATGTTGGTCAGTGCTGTCTTCAGAAGATGCGTAGGCATCGGATCCAAATCACAGTAAGTATTGGAAGTTGCCTTGACAATGTTGACGATGTCATCCTCCGAAGCCATGTTGAACTCTGTCAGCTGTGGCGGGCGTCGGGTTGGAACATTAACAGAAAGATCATCGTAGATAGAGGTATCCAACTTCTTTTCGTCGAAGAACTTGGCAAAGGACGTTGCAAGCTGTCGAGGGCACTCATGACTTGGAAGTATTTGTGCCGAGGACTTGGGTACTGTCAAGGTCCGAACCATTCGATACAAGCTTCCTTGATCACGGGGATCAATAAGCTTCAAAAAGTAGTTGATTTTGGTCTGTCAGAGAAGGGAGAAATAAGTTTTACATTTGTCCTGGTATATTTCCTTGTGAATATTAAGGCCAGACTTGATTCTAGCTCTTTCAGCTCGTCTGCGTTCTTGCTTTGCCCTCCTGAGAGCGTCAGTATACCAGGGGGCTTGTGGTCTAAGGATGAACTCCTTCTCTTCCAGTGGCGCATGTTTGTCCAAGACTGTCTGCATCTCCTCATTGTACAGATCCGCTAGGTCATCACACGCCTCAGGTGGGTCTGTGAGAAGTCGCGATCGTTCAATGTCGTGCTGGAATGATTGAGAGTTCATGCCCGAGTATTTCCTTATGGATGCTGAGCGTTTTGCTGGTGGAGGACGGGCGATCGATAGCCGACAGGTTACACATCGATGATCTGAGGGCAATGATTCATCCGTTGATACATCTGAAACCATAGGTTTAATAATGCAGGGGACACAAAAAAGGCTAGCTTCATGCCTGTAATACAGACCAGTATGATGATGCTCTCATAACCTAGCCCTGTTTGATTGACACATTTGTCTTTTCAGAGTTTGTTCATAACAGTTAAGTTTAAAAATGTAATAATTTACTTGCCGTGTACATCATGTGTTAAGTGAAACGCTTACTACAGTATCATTTCAGTCAAATGGTGTGGTATTGCATTGTTTTTGCTATTTTTCAAAACAGACCTTGCTATTGTCAATTGACCATGGCATTTTATGCATGAACGATCACACCTTGAACCTTGAAGAATTACTCTCCCAAAAGCGTAAACGCTGTCCTGGAGAGGGATGTGCTGTGGTGCATGCTGTAATTTATGCACACCTGTAATTTATGCCCTGCATGTAGAGGACTAAATTCCCTTTAGTTTGATATATGATAATGTAAACTTTATCATACATTAGTATGAAATATTTTGACTTATACAAGTGTTATGTTTCTTTTTTTTGCGGAGTATACATCAAATATAACAAAGGAAGGTAATACAAACAGTAAATTCAGTGTGGATGGAGGAACAAAGGCCATTGACCTATCTCGGGCACTTCCCTAGATTCAAGTACAACATAAAACAGTTAATATACATTGAGTAAAATTAATAAACACATTCATAATGCACACAAACATACGGTCTAACAAATGAGGAGATATGCTTTGTATAAATGGGTAGGCAAAATTAAATATATGAATTAATAATATTTGCTTTTAGTTGACGAGTGAACATTGGTAGTGAAGAGCATTGGGTTTGAGACTATGGGAGGCTATTCCATGTATTTGGGCCTGAATATATTATTTTGCTACGTGAAAACTCATATCTATAATTTCGTAATCTAAAATCTTTAGATTGTCTGGTGGAATACATAACCATATTTTTATTTTTAACAAAATAGGAATCAAATAATGATGGTAATTTTTCATTTTTGAATAGATACATAAAACGAGCAGTCTGAATATTATATAAATCACACATTTTCAACAACTTGAGTTTTTAAAATAATGGTCCTGTGTGTACACGAGGCTTGGAGTTTGTAATGATTCTAATTGCATATTTTGAAGTGTTGTAAGTCTACTGAGGTAAGACATTGCACAATTTCCCCAAATTATATTACAGTAAGTAAGATGTGGTAAAATCATAGTTTGATAAAGCTGAACAAGAATACTAAGTGGTAAAATGTCCTTAAGTCTATTTATTGCACCAATACTTGTCTTACTTTTGTACACAGGCAACCAATGCATTCCTTTCATGAAAGTTTATCATCTATTATAATACCTAAAAACTTACCATATTTGCCAGTGTAATGTATTAACAGCACCTTTTTTGTCTGGCGGGAGAACCTCCA
>JAUELG010430120.1:0-12612 GCA_031471515.1 Dendraster excentricus | reverse complement strand
ATAGAGGCCACCTGTCTACAGTGGCCACATTTCTTGTCTCCCTTGGGTGGCCACTATAGACAGGTTTGACTGTATATCACAAAGTAAATACAGGAAAAAAAGTGGTAGAAAAAAAATAAAGTAAATCCTATCACGAAACGTGTTTCACGCTTAAAGTTGGATTATTCTAAACTGCCGAATGAGCTAGACCATGAACGATTACATTTGTACTCAAATTCGTGCAGAAGACTTGAGTTTTCTTGCGCTTATGACCTCACTTATCACTTGTGTGTTTTCGCTTCTAGGTATGGAGTCATGCTCAGGTAGATCACCCGTATACTTTTTTCTCTGGGGGAAAGCCTTCAGATGGATTTTATTCCGAATTTAAACAGCTTTAATTTTCTAAGAACCTCCACATCATAGATAGACTGAACGAGATCCGAGAGCTTGTCTTTATGCATTTGCATTATTTGACTATATATAGTTTTCCCATTCTTCGGCAAAGGACTCCCTGAAACCCGGAATAATAAAGAAAAGGAGTTCACGATGTTCTATTTTTTTGTCCATGCATTTACGAGACCATGCGCCCACAAATTGAAATTATCAACCCCAAAATAATAAATCGGCAAGTCGGCCAAAATATACATGTGGATCTTCTCATTGCGATCACATTACACAATACAATAATTCCATACACGGCAAAAACCAGGGTGTTAAATTTACGCAATTGGTATTCCCCAGTACAGATACCAGGTGGTGTTAATCTAACACCCTCGTTTTTTTGCAGTGTAGCGAAGTTATGGCATTCATAAACACCTCGACCTGATCGTTCTTCACATTAAACCTTAGTCTATGGAACCGAGTGGTTTGTGTGTTAAGTCAATGGGGAGTTTTAAAACTCGTAGGGAATGGGTTTACTTCACCTACCTATTTCTTTGGTTCAGGGGAAAACTTTAGGACCTTGCAATAATGAAATTATCCTGAATTGATGCAGTAAATTTGTTGACATGTGTAAACAAAGTGATGGATGGTTCATACAATGTATATTGTTATCTGATATGTCCACTGGGTGTTGTGTGAAATCTCATGTTAAATGGACGCTTATATAGCCCAGTTATGAGCAAAGATGCAAAGTAACATTCTCAAACTCATTACACTCACCTTGAACGCGGTTGTGACGGTCGAATGGAAAAAGTTTACATTTGAACACTTTATTTCTAACATCTATTTAACGAGAGGGAAATTTGAAGGAAAAAACACCGAAATCAATCCAATGCTTTAATTGTTGATCCGAATACAACACGGTCCGTGGGAACCACTAGAGAGTCAATTGGATTTTAAGGATTTGGACAATGTTACCAAATCCCTTTAATGTCATGCTCCCCATTCTAATTTAGATTAAACAGGATTCAAGAGCTCGACTGCGCATTTAACCGGTTTTAATATACAGGCCAGTTCCAATTCGGCGGGAAACTAGACCTTGCACATGAAGACATGTTCAGCTATGGTCAGAGAGATTTTTTTTTCCTCAAAAGGGCTGCATCGAAAACGACGTACAAGAACAATTATAACAAGAACAAGAGCTAGTATATAGTCAAGTGGAGCCCCGGATTGCAATCTTAACAATTACAGAGCATTTAGCAAACCTTTAGGTGTAACACTTAAAAACGAAAGTGATATATTGAGGTAAATGGACTAAGAGACACAGCCGAAGTTATCGGCAGTGATATATATAATTATTTGTTTTAACGCGATCAGTTGACGTTGAGGATATGATAAGGAGAAAACTAAGATGCATGTAATTTAAGGATACATGGATACATTGTAAGGAGTAAGTTTACCGATGAGCTTATTTTTAAAGGGATAGTAACGTTTTGGTTGAACCGAATAAGTTATAATTCCACCATGCTCAAAAGTTAGAAAAACAGCTAATTAAAATGCCGTTATCATTATAAGAAATAGATTTAAAAAAAACAGCCGTTAAAACACACGAGATTTTATCTCCAATATTGACTTCGACCATTTTCAAAACAAACTGTGATGTTATGTTTAGTGAGAATAATGATTAAAATAACGCGGTCATTATCAACTATTTAGAAACATAATTATTTGGTAGATTTTTTCGAAAAAGTATAAGCATTTTTTAAATTCCTTCTTAAATTTTTGAATAAGATGTGGGTCCCATATTTTTCCAGTCGGATAGATTTATGATTATTCTAACTCTTTCTGAACTCATTTTGATCAAATCATATATATTTTATCGATATATATAGCTATTTCTATCTGTTAAGTGTTTGCTTGTGTTTACTCATTTCACTCTTCCCTGTGTATCCTGTGTGTGCTAATGATGAATGATCAATTAATAAAAAAAAGAATGTCTTTCAATAATTTCGGTAATTTTAGCAACGTTAACGAAATTTGAGTTATGATATGATTCAAGCAATAATTCAGAAAGCTCTCACGATTGATAAGCACACGCCAACGACGCTGAAATTACGTAGTATTAATCGTGATTTATAGTCGATGAAAACGTTGTTTTCTAAATCTCCAAAAATAATCGATAATGAATTTACTACCTGGGGAGCCAAGATCAATAGTTTCATTTGTGACTTTAACTTGAAAATGAAAAAAAAAAATGCCCGGTAATGGCGAGTATGTATTAAAGATGGCCAAGCGTGTGGATATAATACAACGGATCGCCATTTTGAACTAGGCAAGTTTGTGTGCACTGCACACCACTGATTTAGCATGCAGTGCGCACCGTGCGCAGGAAGTTCGCAATATGGCGCCGCGCAGCTAATTTTCAGAATCCGAACCACCTTTAAAGGGGCCCACCGGGCAAACAACAAAACATTATTTTATGTTTTGGTACTGTTTTGTAATATCAAATAGATACCCAACATTTGGCAAAGGGTTTTGTAATTCATAATCAAAGCAATTAATTTCCACCACTCACGGAACCACTACTATTTCCTGGTTCCTTGTTTGCGAGTGCGCCAATGCTATTCACGCGTACGTTTGTAGGCAATGCAATCCCGGGCGATTCGTTCGCTCCGCACGCAGTAGTCTTTGCAGTTCAGACCGCCTGAACGTATGCTCTAGAATGATGATGCATTTTCCAATCGTACATTTTGTCTGAAAACATATTTTTTGTAAACTTGTTGAAGGAATGGAATACTCAAGCGGTTACCTTGCTATAATAAGAACATTAGATTTGGGTGGTGAAACCCTCTAAGACTATCGGATTTGTCAATCAAATGCGAGGTGCAATATTGCGAACAGCTTGCATACGGTTCATAGCATACAATGGCTTAGTGTAAAATGCAGTGCGCAAAATGACGAGCGGCACTGTAGCATACACACGCATGACTTCCTTCTAGGAAATTAACAAGTGATACGTTTTTCAATACGATCAGTTAAATATATCAATTCGTTCCTTCTGAATGAGACTATTAACGGATTGAAATGTATAACATTTGATTTCCACTAATTAAAATTGTTTAATGTGAAAAAGGTGATTGAAAATGGATTATTCTATTCCCATAAGTATTCCTTTTGCACCCTTAAAAGATCCGCAGTGCGCTCTGAAGCATTGTTGACATTTGTTTATTTTTATATAAGTCTTATAATCATGATAATTTAGATTCGTTTGGTTTAGTCTTCACTCTTTAGTTGTCCACAATCAATTCCTGATCAATTCGATGCCACCTAATAATTGATATTATACGAATCAAGGGAAATACAATCCATTGGATAGATTGTTTGGTGGATGAAAGCCCTTGAAGCTAGACATATATTTATCGAATTACAGCAAAATGGATGTTCCCATATAAAGTTAATTCCAATATTTCAAAACAATGCCTTCCGACTGTTGAAAACGATATCTTTTAATGAAGGAAATCATGGAGTAAGAAATCGCCAATATACTGCGAATCGGGATTTAAAATTCAAATCCTAGGGGAAACAAAATAAGTTGAATTCAGGAAGACATGGACTCACGATGGTATATAGTTTCATGAAGATTTAAGAGCCAACCTTTTCTGTTGCTGTAACGAACCTCGATTTCGTGCCTCCGCAGAATTTCCCGCGCAAAGCGAACGGTAATTGGTATTTCTCGTTTTCATTTGAACGTGCACAGGTGAAGTCATGCCACAGCGCAGCGGACACCGATAGCCAGATAGGCCTAAACCTCCGGGGGCGAGACGGGTTCCATTCCGCTATCCATACCGACGATTTGCGGCCAGGTAAAGTTATTTATTATACAAAAGTCACGAAATAATGTCATTCCACCCACTACTTAAAGGGGTGTCTGTAAAGTGTCTAAACGCTACGATAATTACTTGGAGCTTCCTCGTTTCTTTTCTACGGTGTTGTTAGATTTTATCAATTGCCCCTTTAGTATAAACCTCATAAACGTCCGTTGCAAAAGCGGACGCATATTGTCGTTATATTAACCAGGAAAGCAGTGTTCCTTTTCAATGAAACTTTCACACATCAGTTGAATATATATAACAATGATTCTGATGCAGGACTGAAGTATATAATGTAATTTTGAGCAATATCTGACACTTTACAGGCGCACCTTTAAAACATGGTGTTTGTTTCTTGAGCGCTCTCAGCACCCAAGTCTCTTGTCGATATCTTTTGAAAGTTTGTGAATGTAATCATGTTTTCTTCTTTGTATTATAGTTCAGCCCCTTTGCTCATTTGTTCTTTTTGATTCGTCAGTGCTAGCGACCACATGAGCATCATTATAAGGTTCCTATAATATAATCGACCCATTGAGCCGGGTATGCTAACGAACGTTACGAATGTTAAACTTGCCAATTTTTCTGACGAATTTTAGCCAAAATCAGGGTGGCAGAGGCAAACCCTGATTATTTAAGTGGAAACTTTCAAAAAGTTGGCGAATCAAAATTTGCAACGTCGTTAGCATTCGCCGCTCAGTGGAACACCCGATTAAGCGAATGTCTAATTGTTGTGATTCGCCGTGAACATCGTCAGTATGAGACTGGGCCTTCGTTATGGATGTATCGTCATGAGAATAATTACAATAGTGTGTCTCTTCGCCTCCCGTTTTCAGTATAAGTCCCTAATCGTCTTCGTTATACGTTTGCTTGTATTTGCCTCCAGCTTCTTTTAACTACAGTATAACTAACATTTACAATGACATTTTTGGCCTTTACCTTTATTATGTTCTATCAATAGTCCAAGAATATTTTTTAATTATTTAGCCAGTATTCTGACGTCAAGTTTAAACCTCAGGTCTGAGTGAGCTTTAAATTCGGCATGTAGGCCTCAAGTCGGGTTTAACGATTTATGGTTTAAGGCGGGTTAAAGGCAGTTTTACTTAAATGTGTGAAGTATTGGGCTAAGTTAAGCTATGAGTGAACATAGTTTAAAATGGTTTCCATTATTTCTAAAAATGTAAACAAAATATATTCTATAATCACCTGTATAACAAAAAATATATCTTTGCGCATCATGTATGGATGGCAATAATGATGGCGGCAGAAGTACACACTTCGTTGTTATATTCATTCACGAAATGCGTCTCCTGGTCGAATAATAAATGTACAAAATTTACATCCACTTTCCAAGAAATGAAAACGGATACATGTAAACAGTTAATTTAATAACAGTCCACTAATGACCGCTACTTTGAGAGAGTAGCAACTCGAAAATGTTAATGACTGGTCAAATAACATCGTTAGCCTTTCATTTAAGACGGAATATAGCTCATACGGATTGTGAAATATCACTGCATTAACCCGTTGGTTACTGCTACCTGGTTTACCCTGTATCAAGGCTTTGTAGAGGAAAAGTATCTCGTAGCCGATTGGTTTCATTTATTGTAAGAACTGTTAGAACTCTTCATGTATGAACATATTTGCCACATACTCTTTGTTTATAGTTATTGAATGGAATATCGTCGTACGGAAGTTATATGTAATATGGTTTTTTTTTCAATGTCAGCTCTGTACATACCTTTAAAGAAAAATACCATGTTTTTTACGAACATGCAAAGTAATATTTGCTAACATTTTACACTTCGTGTATACATTTATTACAACACGTTCATTTTCCTTTCTGCCATATATTTGAACATTCTGATTAGATTATGTGATATACATTTTGCGAAGTACACTTTGTACACAGTTGAAACGGTCCCAGTGAGTCCCAAATTCAAACACATCAATCATAATTATAACGAAATCGAATTTCGGAAAACCAAAACATGTTCCATGCTTCTTTTTGGTAATATAAATCCAATAACGAGTGTTGTCGATTTTGACAAAGTTTGTTTTTGTTCCTTCTAGCCATTATAGTGACGGGCGTCATAAGTACAAACCTGCATTACACGCCTCAGGCCGACCACATACAAGAAAATACTGATTTCATGTTATAATTCAGACGCTCCCACTTCCAGGTGTATACATTTACTACTTACTAGTTTATTTACAAAACTTTACAAATTTCCTTTTCTGCCATGGAACATACATTCTGATTAAATTATGTGATGGCATTTTGCAGAGTAATGTCCACGAATGATAATTACAGTGGTGAGTGGTCAATGAAAACCTCAACACCAAGCGGAAAGCCCCAAGGGGCTTAAGCTGAACTTATGGAATGATCTTTGCTTTACATGATACTTATCATGATACTCATTATAATAATTATTCCTGAGACAAAGGCCGAACGTGTTTACATTTGATATACAAATGTGTTTTATCTCGGAAATGTGAAATAAATCACACAAACTGGATTAGGGAGTCGGTATAATGACAGCTTTCAACGTCTGTCTCTCCAAGCTGCTTCAATGGCTGATCAGAAGAGTTTCGATTTGAAGAGCGTTCTTCCAAAAGGCGCTATATCCACGTTTTCACCTTTCGAGGAATCCAGGTTTCTTTGCCCAACTTTGTACATGACTCTGCTTACTGGAATATCAACAATCAACTTTTTGTATTTTGATACTAATTGAGTAATTTTTCTTAAAATGCGGATTTCTAGAAAGCTGCAAAGCGCATAAATGTAGAAATATTGTTAACTCAATTTTGATTGTAGGTGGATTTAGCGCCTTTTGAAACTGAGCTCTTCATTCATTTTCACTGTTCTCCTTGACCAAATTTCGAGAAATTGAAGGAATTAAATAATGCTAACGCAAAGAAAAAGAATGAAGATCATGAACTTAAATTATAGCGTACTAGTTTCCTCTGAGAACGCAGAACGAAACAAAAAGGAACAAGGTGACGGGTTTTGTAAGCAAAATTTAAGTATAAAGTACGACACTTATAAAGGATACGGTTGAGACTCCCTTGACGACTTGACATTTTCCTCCGTCGAAAATTATTAACATTTGTATTTTTAAAACGCGATGATATCAATGAAATATAGGGTAATGGTATGATCTAGGTTAGAGACATGGTAAAGGATTTAGGTTCGTGTTAATACGCTTTTTGGTAATGGAATACAAGCGTTGTTATTTTATGACAATTGATATCGGAGCAATTCGTGGTAGCCATATCAGCTGACACAACCATGTTCAAACCCACATACAAAGTGAGGGACCGCGGAACCGGGGGGGGGGGGGGTGGGGGGGAGGGCTGGGGCATGCATACATTGTCAAAACATACACACACGACATTATCAAATACACATGTATATTCACATAAACATACACCCACCCACGCACACACACATAATTTCTTTTCCATAATGCGTTTATTCATCCAAATGAAAACACAATACTAATGAACAATAATAATTATATCCTAAAAAAATGGCTTATATCATATTCAATATCTGTTTCTTATCTTTCACTGTGTATTTCCATCTCCATCATGAATTTCTCTAATTACACTTTTCCTTTTATTTGAATTTACTAATTGTTCAGAATATTCTCAATTTTCTCTTCTTAATCAAACCACACTGCATGTGATCGACATGTCAAGCCTTCACGTGAGTAATCCTGAAAATTATTTAATTAAATTTTGATGCCATCGATTTCATCACCATTGTCTTAGTTTCTACTAGTTCTTACTTTTCAAGGTCTTGTATTTCCCTTTTACAGTTTGTAAACCCGACCCCATCTCACCTTGGTTTTCATACGAGGATATTCTCTCATTTTTGTTTTCATAAGGTCCAATAATACGATCTTATCTAAAATATGAGGACGCCATATTCCCTACAATTAAATTATATTCTTATTTATTTTTTCTATAAAATATTACTTTTCTCCACATAAACTGCTATTAAGTTTCCAACGTGTTTTTCCGTAAGTCTTGTTCCCAAATAGGTATTTACATTTCAATAACACAGCAGCGTGATCTAGAGTAACTGGAGATAATTTCACACTCTTGAACTAATGTTTCCATATTCAAAGAAACAACCCAATAATCTAATCTACTTTAAACATTGGTGTCTAATGTTTGAAAGTAAACTGTTTTTTTTCCTATAAATTTCGTCTTCTCCATATATCAACCAAAACAATATCTAAAAGTTCAACCGATATCTACTTTTACAATCTCGCCTTTCTCACATATCATCTCAATCGATGCTCATAATCAAATTAAAGTCTTCTCCTAAAAAAATTACCGTATCCTGATCAACAAACTTTGAATTGCTCTATCAAGTTAAGATTATTATACGATAAATGTGTCTACTTCCTTTATCCCTTGTTGGGAATAACATATAATTACCTAACAACAAAATTTGCCCTACAGACTATCACTCCCCGGCGTACGCACATTCACATACACACACACAAAAAACGCAACTATACAGCAATAGGTTAACATCTTCATTAGATGACGAGTCTCAAAATCCACCAATATAAACATCGATTTCAAATAACAATCAAATAGTGTTCTTCACTTTTAAGCATTTAGAACCACTCCCAATAAAAAGAAAAGAGTCCATTGAATAATACAGACCTGTTAAAGAACATAGTCCAAAATTAATAGATTATCATCTCCAGTAGACGAATTTTCGGAAATTCACTATCAACGACTTAAATTTCAAAGAACGACCCCTTTCCATTGCTGACATTCAAAAAGAGTCTTTATTTTGAAGCGCTCCAAAAATAGAGTTTCATAAACAGAGATAATTAATACTTTTACGTTAAAGGGACTTAGTAACATTGTCCAAATCCTCAAAATCCATTTAGAATTCGTGTTTTACCAGCGTGTAAAAAAAACTAATAGTAATCCCCACACGTTTTAGGTTAGAGTCACCTTTTTTACGAAAAAGCGCAAAACGTGAACGTGATATTATGAGATACGTGACTGTTCGTTACAAGCCAGTTTGTTTCTGAACTTGTTGATGGAATGGACTATTACGACTATCACCTTCCATTTATAAGAATATAATTGTCGGGTGTTGGTACCCTCTAATCTTATTGGTAACAATCTATGACGAAGTAATTTAAGAGGGGCGATACTCATCGATGTCGAATGTATTGTGAGAAACCTGCACTAGAAAAAAGATGGTAATGTCCATGGCGTTGGAAGGAGTTGCGTGGAAAATAGGTTAAACGGTTTTATGTTTCTATAGGAATCGGGATACATCGATACAAAATACAAATGATTTATAGAAAAAAAGATGCTGCGCCATTGTTTAATGCAAGAACTGGCAAGTAGACAGAAAATACACGGCGATCCCCAAAGGACAATATTAAAAGCATTGAAGAGGCTACCTGTATTCGAGAGAAGATGAATTTTGTCTGAAGAGTTTGGAAAATGGCAATATATCAATGTTAGGAACCATTAAATTGAATTGATTATGCATACCACCTTGTAGTTCGAAGCTTTCTCTACGCATTTAAGATAATAACAAGTACTGTTTTGATTGTTTTGGAATACTGATCAATAATATGAAAGATTTAAGCTCGGCCGAAAACAAATTTTAAACATGAACTTCAAAGTTCATAGAGTTACGTAGCGATCTCAACCGATAATTACATCACTGATTTAGTAATGGTATTGTCGGTTGAGAACGAAATCCAATCGTATGATACTAATGAATGTGAACATTTTAAGATTTAAACAAATGTGCTATAGTTATTGGAATATCAAGAGATATGTAGGTTACTGGGTGGCTGTTAGGTTGACTCGAGTTGAAAATTAATAAGGTTTATATGTTAGAGGTGTTACTACAATGTTTTACAATATCATTTCACGCTCATGCACGTTTTCAACATCGTCCGAATTCACAAAACTTTCTTTAATTCTAGAAGTTATTATACCTTGTTTCAAATGTATTACCAACAGAAGAACGGAACAGGTTTTTGTTTTGGTAATTTTTCTTTCGTGAGATAGATATTTATGATTGGAGTGTTAGAATGTTTAACTATCCGCTGGATAGTTATAATTGTGATCAAAGTGACCAAAGTGACCTAATGACATAGCAAATATCGCACCCAGCATTTTCATTAATTACTGGGCCACATAACATCCATTCAACGTTAAATATTTACAACATACTCAAAGGATATGGAGGACACTTTTTTATTATTTTGCTTGCACTTTTTCAAACATTTTCAAACTCGTTTTTTGATTAATTGTTGATGATTTTTATATTTAATAATTATTTCAATCAATCATCACATGCATAATTTTGTATTGAAAATGGTTGAAACTGGTGCCTTTTTAGAAGCGCCCTCTTGTGTTCAAAATGGCTCTTTATGAATAATAACATGCTTTTTACTTAGTCATTTTGCAATTTTGTATATTTTTGTAGCATGAAGGAGTCATTACTATTAGTTTATAAGGTTACTGTCCAGGTTTGGTTACTAAAATTCAGCCTCACCAAAACTAAACTACCCCTTTAAACACAATTGCAAGTTATATGATTACATTGTTCATTGAAACAGAACAAAAACATATATATATATGGAGGATATATCAGATCACAATTTTACACATACTAACCATTGATCACATTCTGCGCGTGACAACACAGTTACTAGATCCCTCTTAACTCAAGGCCGAAATTCACGTATACACCAAAAGGATGATTAAATTAAGGAATTGTGGAAGTAAAACAAGAACATAATTCAATCCGAAAACATAATTATTTGATTCTCACGCTTCACTTTGTCCTAGATTTTGGTGAACATTTTCTGCGAAAAGTTGCCGGAAATACAGTGTGAGCCAATTTAGATTCGGAATGCCTGTACTTCGTTTGAAATTGGAGATTGCATCCTTTTCTGTGAAAAGGGACTTAACTTAAATTGAACACGTTTCTGTCAGTGCTTTCGTCGAAGATCAATTGGACTAAATTGACTAATTCAAATGTGACAAGGTACTTCCCCATTCGAATTTCTTGTCCCATTTAACCCCCTTCCCGTAAAAAGGGGGAAACGTTTCTTAGAAGAACTGTTACATGTATATTATAGTCGTGGTAATATCGAGGGCTTAAAGCTACAAGGCTGTACTGTATTTTTGGCGAAATTGAGATTTTGGAATGAAAATGCTCAAAAAATGTGAGGTTTTTCAGGGACGGAAAGCCTTATCTGCTGTAATTTCAATTTTGTTTAATGTTTGTTTTTTTCCGGTTAACCGTATCCGAAAATCTGAATCCGGTAACCGACCTCATGGTCGGATAACCGTTTCACTATAGCCTTACTTTGTACCACTCTTTTAGTTACGATGTGTAGTAAATCTTTCATCTTGAAACTGCCTTAAAATCTTAAAACCTTGTTTTCTCAAAATTGCCGAAATGCACATACGGCCTTGCCTTTTACCGGCTTTTTAAGGCTATAGATAAGTCATTATAAAACGCAAACGGATGTAGATGGGGATTAATCCCACGACTTCCTCTTCCTATTTACTCATCACTAATAACGTACGCAAAGAAGGACTCAATTACAATCCTCGCATAATTATTAGAGGATGGACATGTTTAACTCGATGTGGTATATTTGAAGCGCTCATTTGCAAAAGGCTTTAAATCCACTTTTTCAACTTTAAAGTAAAGCAGGTTCCTTTGTCAAACTTTGCACACATGCCTGGGAATATGAACAAAAACTAACTTTCTATATTTTGATTTTGAGTGAGTAAATAGTCCTAGAATATTGATTCCACCTAGTTATGAACCTTGTTAATGTACTGATATCGCTAACTCAATGTTTATGGAAAGCGGATCTAACCCATTTTGCAAATGAGCTCTTCGTGTGATGGCGGATCCCAGCCCTCTATATTCGGTATACCCTCCTTGTTCAGTTGACTCTGCCTACACCCCCGGGTAGTGTTACGGGATAATTTGTCCCTAATGACTGCAGCCCGATTTGAAATTCGAAAGTGACATGTCATCCTCTCGTTGATTGATATTATGTTGCGTTAGGCGTAGAGCGCCAATAATGCGTCCACACTAGTCATGGAGATCTAGCATCTTTGCCGATATCCTCAAAAACTGACTTTAAAACTTTGGCGGTTCTCACTTAAATGATTAAAGGGCAATGAAACTATGGTTTTTGGCAATTATTATCGTTTAGAGGGTGAACAGACATTTCATATGATATATAACTCGTCAATTTTAGCCTCCTGCATCCCATGATATCCTTGCGTGAAAATACCCGCATTTTACTAATTCTTACGGTGGCAAAAGATGATGAGAGCGGCCATGTTATTGTAA
>JAUELG010430009.1:0-12620 GCA_031471515.1 Dendraster excentricus | reverse complement strand
AGTGAGTGCAGGAAGTGAGTGAATATCATTTTGCAGTTTTGCTCATTACTTGGCCATGCAACATTTATTTAACTTGAAATTTTCGCACAATACCCTGTGGACGATGAGATAACAATTTAACATTACATCAACCATTCATCACATTTTGCACATGTCAACAAAGATACAAGATCCCTTTAAAGTTGAAAGTAGGAGACACGAAAAAAGAAAGAGAAAGAAAATATGGAACAAACAAGAAAAAGAAACACAACAAACAACAAAATAAAGGGGACAGAGGTAACATATAAAGGAGAAGGTACATGTTCAAAGTCGGCGAGAAATGGTAAAATTAATTCTCCCCACGAGGCATGTGATAAACGCTTTTCATACAAACCTAGAACATACCTAAAATGAAGATGAATTGCCTATACAAAACGCCCACTCACAGGACTTCAAAAGTGGCGTAGCAGAACTCAACTTAGTCTTAGGGGCGGTGGCCAGCTGGGCCGGGGGCTGGGGGCTGGGGACGGGGGCTGAGACGGGTGAAGTGGGCAGGGCGGTGGTGCAAGACAGGACACTGCTATAAAGCAGGCAGGGTTATCAATGTAAGATAATAATGATCCTTGTGTTTTTGTTTCCTTAATTGATTTGTCGCCAATGATAACGACGTGGGGGTGTGGGGACTTCCTAAAAGATGTCATTTACCCCTTGGCTCACTTGATTTATCTGCGCCAGGCAAACACGTACTGCATGTACACGCGCCTCGGGAACATTATCATATACTGTATATGAACAATGTTTATAAAAAGAAGTGCTTTAAATGGGGGCCCTGTTTCTGTGGATTAATGGATAATTCAATGGCGACTGTCATGGGCAAATCATATTTATACTTTCTACCCAGTAAGTGTGCATGGTGTGACAGCCCACGTACATTGATTAGTCTCCGGGGAACCCTGGGGGCGAGGGCTCGGCCATAACCCGGGACCAGACCTAGTTTCACTGATCTATAGAAAAACCTTTACGAACTATGTAGTCATGACCTCGACCAATGCCCAAGACCAGCCCTGGTTCCACCGATTTCTATAGAATATGCGTGGATAATCATTGACGGTTGAATCGGTAGGGAATGTAATGTGTGCGGTTACGCTATTTTTAATACTATATCATTCTACTGCATTGACATCAGTGAGTTAGAGCCAATGATCATTGTAGCATATTTGCATCGATGAGAAGGAGCCAGCTTGCCTAACTGCCTTGGATATGGAGCTGGGTCGGTTCCGAGTCGCTCAGCGCGGTAGTCGATGTGGTGAGTGCATCCGATCGTAATCCTATACCCCCGACTTCTTGTCAAAGGACTCGGGACTTTTTAGGGGCTCTATTCAACCGTTATGTTCTCTTGCATAAGATGCGTATGATTGAAATGGCGCACTGCATAACCATATGATAACATAAACTTAATGTATAATCCCATCGTACATACATATTTCACAGTTAACTTATCATGCCAAATTGATTCCAATGGTTAAAATTAAATCAGAATCAAACGTATTTACCAAATTATATAATTTTAATATACAGCAATAATTAAGCATAATCGTTAAAAAAGAAACATAAATCATAATTATGAATATTTCAATCATGAGAAATAAAGAAAACATTGAGATGTTTCAAATATCAATATATCCTTTAGGTATTATTAACATCAACACATTGTGACTAAAACTGTAACTTACGGTGCAACAAAAGTGTAAATACATTCGATAGAAATAATTTATTCTTACAGTAACGTACATGAACCATACGGCGGTATACATAAATATAATAAGTCTTCTTTGTTCGAGAGGCATTTATTCATTACATTGCTACCACCATATGCGACGCAGCCAAATACTTTTCTTTCGTTTTTTTTTTTTTTTTACAAATTACAATCATATTACACAGTTTGTGCAGGCATGCGGAATATACAACAAAATAGGTTACTGTGAAACATACACTGATCTCAACAAAATTCCTGGATAGATCTAAATTTCAGCTGAGGAAAGCAATGGGGCATCATTCATTTGTCAAGTGTGGGGATGGGCTGGGGCAATTGGGGTGAAAAAAGGGGCAATAATAAACGTTAAACGAGGGGCACATCAGCTGTGAAACAGGACATAATGAATGTGAAACAGGATGGGGCGTATTTGATGTGGAACGAAGGAAGGCATAATGGATGTAAGGGTGATGGATGTGAGACGAGGGGTGTAACTAATGTGAAACATGGGAGAGGGTGCCAGTAGGTGACAAAAACAAGGGTTAATTTGTAGCGATGTTCATTTTGGTCTCCAAACACGTCTGGAGTTAGGAAAGGGGGTGGAGGGTAATATGGCGTGCGGTATGATGTCTAGTTCCACTGGAAACTGGCAAGTTTTCGATTGCGAACCTAGAACGTGGGCGTCGACATAATTACGTCACACCTTGGCCCACTCCACGTTCACGCATGGCTCTATCCCCGTCGTCTTAGCCGAGGACGGCGTAGATTTTACCAAGTTGGCGTCATCCTCAAGTAGACGACGGGAAAGTGAGCAAATAAGTGAAGCTGAGCATGGGGGATAATTGTGACGTCATTAAGTCAACGTATCTTAGTGATTTGAATTGAAACCCCCATAATTATAGTAATCAAGTGCGATACACACAAATGTTCGCAATGATGCATGGTCACAGAGCTGCGTCTACTGTCACCACAGCATTAAGTCTATCCAGGTATTTCACAGAGATCAGTGGGAAATGGGGACATTTCGATGTGTGTGTTCACAAGTACACTGGTGCCACAATTAGGCTCTGCCCCAGCATTCTCCCATTGTTCGGTTGACCGTCTCAGTCGAGTACCAACGTGGATTTAACAGATGTTGGCGTTCGTACTCAACTGAAACGGTTGGCCGAACGATGGGTGAATATGCGGGCGGAGCATTATTGGAAGTCCACGTTCCAGTCCACTAATGCACATACAAATCGAAAAGTCCCTACTCATTATGATAGAAATACGTGAGTGAATGTGAATCTTACCGGAAGGAAAGAGCCGAATTTCATGATTCGCACGTGACAATTTAGAGAGAAGTTTGCACAGTTTTCACAAGTGGCCGCGGGACGAGCCTAATATGAAACGAAAAATGAGGGTACAACAAAACGAGATAGCACAATGAGACAAGAGACATGCAACGACAAACATTTCAAAATGGCGCATGCATGCGATTTCAAAACTGGAATGGGTTATTCAAAGCTCGATTGTCCTACATTCAGTCCGAACACTTTAACTTTCTTAAAAAGACTTGTCCGTTATCAAAATACAAATTAATTGTACACATGTTATCTACTTAAAAATGTTATTCTTAGCAACTAGAAACATTGACTTATAGGTTTGCCTGACATAGTAACAGATAATGTATACGATGTGGATCCAATTATCTTTTAGGAACATGATTTCTAAAATTGTATCCAGGCTGTCCTGCTTGGAATGCACATGAATACATTACTATTACATAACTGGACCCGGAATATCATTCATATAGTGGCGTAAATTTGGAAACTACTGACTTTAAAATTTCCACTAACTTGAATATAAGACAATAATATTTTTTCGTCCAAATAAAACCTTTAAAACTTTTAGATTTCCCAATTTGTTTTACCTGTTCAGGTATAATTTCTACCAAGTCAGTGAATTAGGAAATTCATTAACTCTAAATGTGCCAAGCTCGCATTTCTGTGCGTAACATTACACACAAATGCAACGGATCATTAAAATCCCAGGCACTTTAAGATGTAAGCAATCAAGATTGAACTAACGAGCTTAGCAATTCTTGAGATAAACATTGGTAATGTGAACTCCATGCAACGAGGATGATTACATGTAAACATTAACACTATTTTATTTAAAAAAAAAACACACACGATATAATGTTATCTTTTAACATACAATAATAATGCACATCTCATCACATTCCTAGCACATATCCCATTCATTGAGGTTAATCTGCCTTGTACAAGTAGTCTTTCGAGTAATGAGTCTTAGTAAGAATAAGGCAAGTCCTGATTCCTGTGACTACCAGTCTTGTTAAGTTTGAATACATTCGATTCATTACAAGGTATTATCAATTATAATACATATATTTTGTTCACACATCTTTCCATAATTATGGAAAGTAAATATTGAATGAATATTGGCTAGTAACTATCTTGGGTAGATATGAATGTATTATACAGTCGGATTTGTTGACACATCCGAAATTAGGCACGTCCTGAAATAAGATAATTTTTTTTCTCGTGTAACTTTGGTTTAAAACTTTTGGTTAAAAGAAGTTATGATGTGGGATATATTAACAATATTACCCAAAACTCTAAAGGAGGATTAAGCAGAAACGCGGGGTGAGGAGGGATGAGCTAGGGGGCATGAACAAAGGGGGTAGGGCACCAGCATAGAGAACAATGTACCCCTCTTTAACTATGCAACCACTATGCGATGCTGATCACCACCGTGGTGCAATGTGAGGGTGCGACAAGGGAGTGTGAGGGGGGGGGGGGGGGGCTGCAGCGGAAACAAAATAGGGTGCCTGGGCAGACCAGGGGGAAGATTCCCCATAGAGGCGCCAAATTGCCCCCTAGGGTTACAATGGGACAGCAAGTTACATGTAGGGATATGCCAAACAGGGAACAATTTTACCCCCTCCATCGCCAAATATTGCCCCTCTTTAACTATGCAGCCGCTAGTCGATGTTGATCACCACCGAGGTGCAATGTTGACAGCGGTGCAAAGTGAATACTGAGAGAGGAAATATGGGGGACACAAGGGGACAGGAAGGGGGGAGTACCAAAAGAGGGAACAGATTGCCCCTCTTCAACGACAAATATCACCCAATTTAACTATGCATCCGCTATTGGATGCTGATCACCAGCGAGGTGCAATGTGAAGAGCGGTGCGATCAATCATCTGTTTGCGATCTGTTGCCAGTGGGGTTTAGAGCTCAACCATCCAAGGCCATAATAAGAATATGAAGAGCTTAAATTTCAAAAAGGCGCTAAATCAACTTTCCATAAAGAATTGGTGATCGATATGAATGCAACAAAAAGTTATGTCTACAGCTGGATATTAATCTATATTTTAAGAACAAATCATATTACTTAAAAGTTTCATTACATATTTCTGCAAAAGCTTGAGTTATAAACGCATACTAGTAATTTCCACAGTATATGAAGTTGATTTAGCGCATTGTGACATCAACCTTTGTCATGAAGAAAAATTCCATCATATAATAATGACCCTTATGTATGAATAATATCTTCTCGCACGTTCCACTTTTAAATCTTAACTTTTTATTTGAAGTCACACTTGATGTGTTGAGACTGTCCCCAAAGGTGCAGAAGCACGACTATAATCGGAATCGGCATTCATTTATGATTTACTTCTAATGGGTTTTGGTTTCATAATTTTGCCCTTTATTGTCTTTCTTTTCGGTTTCTTCAGAAAACATAAAATGCAACATTAATCATTTTGAGTGGTGTTAAGTGCTTTTAGGGTAAAAGTCGACTGCATTTAAATGTAAGCTCAAGTGATACAATAATTTTGTTTTTGTTTCGATATATACCGCCAGAAATTGAATTAAAATTTAGAATGATAGAATTAGATGATGGTTGTCGTATGATAATTTGATTTTTTACCCGTTCGTGTCGGTTTCTTCACAAAACAGGAAATGCAAAATTGATAATTTCCATTGGAGTTAATAAAGTGATCTATTAACCATGTTAACTAACCATGTTAACTGATTTATTATTTCCACAATTACCATTGAAGATTTCCATCATACTGTATATCAATGTATTTGTAGGATTCTTCTGAAAGATGTGTGATACAATAGTGAAGATTTTGAATCATCCAGGAAAGAGTTCATACAAATCAAGGTTTAAATCTGATCAACTGGACTTACTATTTTGGGAGTAGTACAGTTTCTCAACCTATCCAGATTGCTTCTTCAGCTAGACTGGCTTGAGAAGAGAAGAAACTGTACTACTCCCAAAATAGTAAGTCCAGTTAATCAGATTTAATCCTTGATTTGTATGATGTGTGATACTTTCATTGAAATAAACACTTTTTACATAATAGTTGACAAGCAGTTGTTTATGTCAGACTTCATCACACACAGTGGACTGAACAAAAGCGTTCCCATAAAACTCATTTGATTCAATGACAGATATAATTTACATAACCAGGTTGAAAAGGGGCTTAATTTAATTATTCTGTTATCATGTGTAGTCAATCAACAAGATACATACGAAAGGCGGTAGCTCTAAGTGATTTGGGTGAATTTTATAAAATGGAATAATTTTAAGTAGTCTGGAATACAGCCGAATAAATCTAATTATAATCAAGAGTGGCACTCTGTTATTGTCTTTATAAGGCATATTTATTGTATTCAAACGTAGAGAAGTAAACATATCTCATCATTTGTATACATTTAATGATATACCTTACCCTTCTTTCGTAATGACTTCCTCAGAAAACACAAAATGCAGAATTAGTATTTTCTCAAGTGGTGTAAAATATTTTTGTTGTTAAATAGTTCGAGTTAATTCTATTAAGGCTAAAGCAATATTATGTTTGTTTCTTGATTAGAATGTATATGCATGAAATGATTTCTCTCTGGGTTTTGGTCTAAGCATTAAAATTTGCCTTGTTTTCTTCCTTGACAATTTCGTAATAAGACCACAAATTGAGACATTAATCATTTCAAGTGGTTTTGAGAGAAAACACAAACAAATAAATATCTGCTTTAGATATCACACATGTTTTCATGTTTGGGGGAAATATAATCGATTGAATATAACTGTAACAAATAATTGTATTGATATTGCTCATAAAATCGAATTAGAATTTCGAATGATAAAATATTACATTTCCTGAACAACAACAACCCGGAAATAAATATCTTTATATAGCCCATAAGGTATACATGGTTCATAATATCATGAAATCGATTTAGAATTTAGAACAATACAAATAATTACATACATATTTCCTGAAGAACCCCCCTCCCCCAACCTAGAAATTGATATCGTTGTATATCATATAATGGACGTTTCGTATACGTGGTTCATAGAAGAAATGTTCTTTATATAATATACACGTGCATATACAATAAAGAAAAATACAATAACTGAATCAGTTTGATCGTGGTAGTGAAGAAACTAGCAACGAAAGAGAAAATAACTTTCTTTATAAACAGTGTTTCTTGTGAAATGGTATATAAAAACATATATATTTATATCTGTATCTATGACAGAATGTCAATAACCGGGTAACATGAGGCGGAATTAAAAATAAAAGTTAACCGAAATGTCAAGAGTTTTACCATATTGATGCTCCGAACATGAAATATTCGCTTGCAAGGAAATACATTTTGTTCAAATAATGTTACTATAATTGGGATCTAAATTTAGATTTTTTCCGATTTTGAGTCAGCGACGTTTTCTTCTTATTCGCAATTGTCTTACCGCAGTCAGAAGACGGTTATCAAATAGCCACATATTCCTCTTTTTGCTGTTAGAGAGTATTTTCAATCTTATACAGATTTATTCGATTTCCCATGTATTCACAAACTTTTCAAGAAATGAAAGAAATCATCAATACGATGTGCACGGTCCGTGGTGGTAGATGGTAAGATAGTTTTAAAGGGACCGTTCCTCTTTTTCAAGTCAAACTTAAAATGATACGAGGTTATTGACTTGCATGAAAGATAATGTCATTTAATAGCATACCTGAAAAATAGGGCTTGAAATCTCCTTTTTTTTGTTGAGTTGTAGACCCAGAACGATTAAACCATCGTCCAGCGGTTTATTCAAGTATTCGCAGGATTGCCCTATTTCCTCACACAGTTGAGTGTAATTTGTGTATTATTATGTTACAAAGGATCTAGTAACATTGACAAATTACTAAATCTCCAACTGGAATTCTAGCGGTTCTTTCAGACCTTGTAAACAGTGTATTGGCATGTATATGGACATTATGGACATTATTTTGATAAGATTAAACGATCCACTGGATAGTCATGGCCGTGTACACATTCAATTCAATGAGTTGTTGAATATTACTTTGGATGTTTGCTCATAACTCGTCTATAAATATAATATCCATTTAATTTGACATTTTACACAATACCCAGACAAAGACATGTTTTTTTATAAAATAACGCCCATATACATTCTATCATATCAACCATTCATCAACTTTTGCACATGTCAACAAAGTTACTAGATCCCTTTAAAAAAGGGCTTCCAATGTCAAATAATCGTTCCCCTCAGAATCCAAATTGTGATAACTAAATAAAACAAAACTATATAAAAAGGTTGCTCACATTCATTCCCTTAGTGCGCGCATCGTCTGAAAATCGCTATGATCATGTCGTTTATGCATGGTTTCATAGCCATGTTGTCGTCAAACAACCGCACGTTGTGTTTGTTTGATATCATTCCAAGCGTGAAACATGCGTTCGATCAGATTCCATCCACCCATCTAAATTATTCTAGACCATTTATTGGAATTGGCAATAATGATGTTGTTCTAGGCGGCTGGATCAAAACGGTTATTGGTTGATTAGCTGGGCTGAGCAAGCCTGATTTATAGAGATGGGTCAATCAGAAAAACACAGGTGTAGTTTAATTTGAAATTTGAGTTTCATTTGGTATTGTATTGCTTTCCTTTATCATCCCTGCACCGTTCGAATCATAATTGATTGACGTAGAGCCGCTGCGTTATGAAAAATTAAACACTGACGACCAAACAGAAAAATTAAATAATTATTCCCATCGCATAGTTACATGGCACATTATGACGCAGGGGAGGCAACTGTCAATAATAAGAGTAGTGAATAAATTAGTGAGGTACAAATTGATTTGATTATTACCCCCAATACCCCTGGATAAACTGCCATGCCCATGTAGCAGATTGCTGGCATCGGACAGGAATATCTAGGGCAGTTCATGATATTGTATTATCATAATATTACAATTAATTTGAGGAGCGGTATTTGTATTATCATAATGTCTCTTTCTAATTAAACACGCGCGCCATGTATTATATTAGCTACAGAATTAGGTTCATTGCTCATGTAATGCCAGTAAAACTAAAGTAACCACCTCCATATATACGTGTAAACGGTTATAATCAATATGAGTAGCTTTTACTGGGCAAAATAGCAAATCTGAGTTGAATATTGTACCTATTTTTTAGCATTTCGCGGTGAATATCCGTGCTTTCAGATGTTCACATATTAATTGTTATGACAATACTGCATGTATTACACATTTTAATCAAAGTAAAGTGATGTAATTTATTTAAATGCGCTACATCAGAGACACAATACAATTTTGGTCATATTTTAGATCACACAATGTGTATATTGTGCACCATCTCAACTCCCTGGAAGAGAATACTAGCCCGAGCCGCTACATAATACTATTATAATCGGCAGTAAAGATATGCAATACAGCATTCGAGATCTTGACTACCTCGTTTAAACAGAACCAGGATCATTGTAGAAATCCATAAAGTTGCTTTTCCCAATTTCTCTTTTGTTAGGTACAGAGTGAAAGTTTTGATTTCAAAACTCTGGTTGAAATTTTCAACCGTGTACAAAGTCAGTTATTAATGAGTTAGTAAATGTCACGTTGCATTGTATCGGATTACTCGGTCGTATTACACTTATTTACCATACAATTTTCATACATCTCCTGGTGAACATTATCAGAATATTCACAGTATTTGTCAACAAAGTTACTAGATCCCTTTAATGCTACGGTATTATATGTTGTATACCGCATTAGGGGACACCAGGGACTTATGCGCTTTAGACCTGATTGGTTGTATTACGAACACTTAAACCCAGCGAAAATACGAAACCAAAAGTGGCGTCTAGTATAAACATAATTAGAAATTAATCCTTGCTGGGTTCATAATTCATCCGCAGCTGATTATGCTGATACAATAATTACCTCAGCTAAAATATATCTGCCCTACTTTTCCTCGACACAAAGTTCACAAGTTCATTGATAAAAAGCGGCTCGGAATAATAAGGCAAAGTGTGGCCAAAAATACGAACTGTTGGTCAAAATCAATATCAATTTCACTCCATAGTCCGTCCATACGTGCGCACGTGGACTCTGTCGAAATGAATACTTCCCGAAAGTGAAGTCGAGATTATTCTAATTTTTGTGGTAGCCTACTATTAATAGAAAATGGAAAATACACCATGCTTAATATCAGGATGTATGTCTCCGTTGCGTCCTCCATGATAATTTTTGTGACGTTAGACGGTTTTCGTTGTTTTTCCTACAGTTTCATCGGGCATAATTACTGGCAAAGCTACTGGGGTGAAAGGGGGGAGGGGGAGCTTGCCCCAAAATAATTTGACAAAACTAATACAGCAGGCAAAGGGGTGATTCTTTTTAAAAATTATAAGACAAACAGTGTGCTCCCCCCATATTTCACTTGGCCCCCAATCAGTCCTGCCATGCACGCCACGCAACTGGGTATTATCGGTTATGAAATGATGGATTTGCAGTCACGGCGGCCAGGAATCGCGATAAATGAATTTATTGAGATAACAACGCCCCTGGGGCCCGGGGGCACACCAAGGAAAGGTTCAGAGAGTTTCAAGAGCGAAGCCTTCTATTTCGGGTTAATAATAATTCAGAGCGATAGCAAATCTGCAACCGAAGTGCAATTATTATTGCGGGGACGAGGCGAGTAAGGGGGAAACTGCTCATGTTCGTGCAATGGCGTAGGCAGGTTTTTTATATGATGAAAAGGGGGGAAGGGGTCGGCGGCAACGTTTTCCAATTTAAAATATTTGCCTCATAAATAAGTGGGCGTTATGTGTAGCACTTAGACCCTGTGTGTGTGTGTCTTATGGATCCCTCTTAATTAAACATCATCTTGCACTCGCCATCTCTCTGTCTGTACTCTCTGACATGTACCGCGGAATGATTTTGAAAGTGGGGGGAGGGGGGCTGACCACTAAGCCAAAAATGTGTGGAAGCTGCAGGGGCTGCAGCCCTCCGGTTCCGCGGTCCCTATCTGGTGAATAAAGGCTTTCTCAGAGACAGAAGGGTAGCCAAGCAAAGGGGGATGGGGGGGGGGGGGCAATTTGCCTCCCCAACCCCCCCAATACCCCCCCAATCCACTTTTTCAACAACCCCCCCCCCCCCCAACACACACGATTAAGGAAAGGCACACAAACTATATGTTTTCTCCAACGTAATGATGTAATAGCGAAATAGCATTCTTCAATTTTAAATGTAACTATGCTTTATATCCTGCTTTCTTTTGATTCGAATATTACTCTGCCATTATGCATGTATATTGAATATTTTTGACATTAATTTATGATTGCGACTATAATGTTTGAATTGAGATACTTTTTATCATTATCACCGTATTGTATCCCGTGAAATAACTTCTCAAAAAGGTGACAATTCTTTATTAGTTATTCATTGACCATATATATTTGTTAATTTTTTCATATTAAAATTCCCCACTTTGAATGCTCTGACTGTGAATGCAAATGATGTTGCAAACAAGAGTTTGAATCGTGTATACATGTTAATAAACAATGTGTATAAAGTCGGCGTATTGCAATATTGAATGGGGCATTGGCATAATAAAAAAACAAGTGTACGTTCATACAAAATGCAACCTCGCTCTACCGTATTTCCGTCCGCAAGTGAAAAGTAATGCATGTGCCCCCAAAATTAAGACCTAATTATAATTATGGCAAATACCCATAGAACAACGTAGACTGCGGGGGAATCGGGCATTTACAAAATGTACATTCATGCATAATACAACATCAGCTCGCCTTCTTTCATTCCTGTAAGTG
The DNA here is from genome assembly GCA_031471515.1 of Dendraster excentricus. Classification (NCBI taxonomy): domain Eukaryota; kingdom Metazoa; phylum Echinodermata; class Echinoidea; order Clypeasteroida; family Dendrasteridae; genus Dendraster; species Dendraster excentricus. The sequence continues at coordinate 738 of JAUELG010430009.1, read as the reverse complement.
AAAAGTAATGCATGTGCCTCCTAAAGTAAGACATAATTATAATTATGTTGAATACCAATAGAGCAACTTAGATTACAGGGGGAATTGGGAATTCACAAAACAATGCACCTTCATGCAAATGCAATCTCAGCTCGCCTTCCTTTATCCCCCGTAAGTGAAAAATAATGGAGCCCTAAATTAAAAAAGAATATTTTATGTCGATAGAACAACACAAACTGCTGTGAAATGATGTATTTACAAGCAAACAAAACCTATCTCGCGCTCTCCCCTTAATAAAACATCGCATGAACCCTAATTGAGAGATGTATATTGGGTATGCATAAGTCAAAAAAGATAAAACAACTAAGAATAGCATGAATTATATTTATTTAAAGGCAACCCGCTAACCCTCCTTATATACCGCCCATAAGTAAAAAAAAAAAAATGCATCGTTAAATGTCAACTATCGACCGGTGAAAAGCACACAACATAATGTAACGTAGGTTACGTTTATGCTAATAGCCTACAACCCTCCCTTCCCGCCCGTGTAATAAAGAAATAATGTAGGGAACCCAGGGGCGTAACTTGTCAGAGGGGGCAAGTTCCCCATTTTATTAGGTAAATTTTCCCGGTTGAAGGTGGTTTTGAGGCAGATTTTCCCTGTTGAAGGTGAAAATTTCCCTGTCAGCAGGCAAAAAAGGCAAATTTAGGATGATTTTCAAGGGTTTTTTTCTTGGTCAAAGCTCTTGGGGGGGGGGG